>PVKE010046084.1:0-12383 GCA_004027555.1 Craseonycteris thonglongyai | reverse complement strand
ACACACACACACACACACACACACACTACAGGTGAATATCCTTGATAAATATAAATGTAAAAATTTTCAACAAAACATTGGTAAACCATATTCAACAATACATTAAAAGAATCATACACCATGACCAAATGGAATTTATTCTAGATATGCAAGGATGGTTCAATATCAGCAGATCAATTAACATTGCTACACCACATTAACAAAAGGATTAAAATCATATATCATATCTCAATAGATAAAGTATTCAACAATTTTCAATAGTCAGTTATTATGAAAACTCTCAAGAAAGTGGGTATACAGGGAATATATCTCAACATAATAATGGCCACACATGACAATCCACAGGTAACATCATACTCAATTATGAAAAGCTGAAAGCTTTTCCTCTAAGATAAAAAACCAAGACAAGGATACCCACTCTTGCCACTTTCATTCAACATAGTATTGAAAGACCTAGCCAGAGAAACTAGGCAGGAAAAAGAATAAAAAGATAATCCAAATTAGAAAGGAAAAAGAAAAATTTCAGTTTTCAGATGACATCAAACTATATATAGAAAACCCTAAAGACTTGACAAGAAAAAAAAAACCTGTTAGAATTAATAAATTCAATATTGTTGCAGGATACAAAGTTAATATACAAAAAAATCTGTGGCATTTCTATACAGTATACACCAACCAGTTTTTTTAAAGATCCATTACCTGGAAGGAGAACTGACTCTGGGTGGTGAACATACAATGTAATATATAAATGATGTGTAATAGAAATACACTTGAAACCTATAAATTTTTAAAATCCAGTAGATAGGATGATCTATGTACTTCTCTGACTTTATATAGTATCACTCTGTTCCTTGAACATTCTAAACTTTTTTACAACTAGACTTTTGCATTTGTTATTTGTTTATTATGAAGAGCTCTTTCATCATATCTCCAAATGGCTTGATCATCTCAGCTAAATTACTTCCTCAGGACAGCCTTCATTGACCATTAATCCGCCCTTGTCACTTTTTATCCCATCTTATACTTTCTTCATAGTACTAATAATGTTCTGCTATTATATTATTTGTTTACATATTTGTTCTTTGTTTCTCCCCCTTTCAACTAGAATGCAAGCACCATAAATGAAGAAGTTTACCTGTCTTGGTCAAACCAACCTATTTCATATATTCGATGTTCAATAAATATTTATTGAATGCATAAATAAGTGGACATACAGGCACTATTTTCAGAGTTTATAATTAGATACATGGAGAGGTTTTTACTCGTAACTGCCTTGATGTTCTATAGATAGTTACAGCAAAGCCAGACTAAAATCCAAGTTTCCTAATATCCTTTTTATTCCATTAAAAACTTTTAACTCATTTCCAAAGGAAAAAAAGCCTATCTTCAATTAGCTAACAGAGGAGTGGTACTCAAATATGAATCAGACTTATTAATATTTTACCCTGCTCAAAGATACTCTTCTAGTTTGCAAGATGCCCTACTTCCATGCAATTCTAAAATCTCATGCAACAGAAATTGTTTTAAGAATCAGTTTATCCATCTGAAATCTGTGTTATCTGTAAGAATCTTATTAGAATAGTCTGCCTTTTGAAACAAAATCCATTTATTAAACTCTTTTCAATGCTCTTTTCTTAAACAATATGGATAATTGATAGCAAGTAGAGGTGAACCTAATGTACATATTGATCATGTTATTATCCTGAAGCCCCCAAGTAGAGATATAATGCTGATTTAATATGTATAAGAATTATGTCAATTTATTTCTCTCTTTTGGTAACAGGTTAAAGTCACTAATGTGTCACATTAATATAAATTTACAATAGCTTTTTACATTTCAAAACATTTTTTAAATTAAGGTCATATATAAATGTTAATAGGAATTTCTTACATCTTCTGCAATAAAATTCATAGTGTTTTAAAGTCAGATTAGTATTAAATATTCTTTCCTGTATATCAAAACTTACTTCTCTATCCCTTAGTATAATATCATTAACTCTATTTTTATTATTTTATGTAACCTTTAGGTAATTAGATATTTCTCTGACTGGATAATATGAGCAGTATTTACTGTACTCACAGTAACACATGTAGCCACTTCTTAGCAACTAATCAACAATATTACTAATCTCACCAAAAATTATTTTAACTTTTTTCTCTTTGTTTAGTATACTTTTTATTTTAGAAGAAGTTCACAGTGTTGTTATATGCAAAAGTCAATAAAGGATTCTTTTAGCAAATTAATCTGTGGTCACCAAGAAATAATAAACTAATAATGCCGTTAACTTGCTTCACTATGTGTATTTAAAAAAAAAAAAAGTGAAAGAAACTAGACACAAATGATCACATATGGTATGAGTCCATGTACCTAAATATATAGAATAAGTAAGCGCATTGAGATAGAGAGTCAACTGGTAGTTACCAGGGGCTGGAGGATTAAGAGAATACAGATCAAAATATAGATAAAAATCTATAGAAAATTTAATAAAATCCATAAATATCTAAGTAAACTAGTCAAGAGATAAAGACACAAATCACCAAAATCAAGAATTAAAAAAGCCCTCACTACAGATTCTACAAACATTGAAAAGATAATAATATTATGAACAATTTTATTGGCAATATACTCAACCACTTAGAAGAAAAAGACATATTTTATGAAGGATATAAATAATCAAAACCTGCTCAAGAAGAAATAGTAACTATAAATAGCTACATATTTATCAAATAGCTTTATTTTATAATTAAATACACAGTTCAGCAGAAGTAATGCCTCTTTTTTTGAGCTGGTAATCTATACCAAGTCTTTTATTACAAAATCATAGGCATGTAATTCTGTAACATGACAATATCACACTCAAGCACACTATACTATTATCCTTTAAAAAGGGCATTACTTCTGCTGGACCCTCTAATTCCAGATGATTTTGCTGAATTCTATCAAACATTTAAGAAAGAAATAACACCAGTTTGGCACAAATTCTTTCTAAAATGAGGAAACATTATTCCATTCATGTTATCACACCAGCATTACCTTGAAACAAACCAGACAAAAACATTACAGAAAAAGAAAATAGAGGCCAATGTCTCTCAAAAACACAGATGCAAAAATTTTAGCAAATGGACTCTAATACCATATAAAAAGGATAATATATCATGACCAATGGGGGTTTATCCCAGGAATGCAAAGTTGATTTAACATTCAAAAAATTCAATGTAATTCACTGTATGAACAGACTAAAAATGAACTGCCATACAATTATCCCAAAATATGCAGAAAAGGCCAGAGAAATTTAGTACTTATTCATAAAATTTCAAGCAAATTAGTAATAGAATGAACTTCTTCAACCTCATAAAAGATATATAATATCATATTTATGGTGAACTAATTGGGAAAAGGTGAGAATACCCACTCTCATTTTTATACAATATACTAGACATACTAGCCTGTATAGTAATAGATAGGTAGATAGATAGATAGATAGATAGATAGATAGATAGATAGATAGATAGATAGATAGATAGGTAGATAGATAGATAGATAGCATATCAGTTAAAGAGGAAGAAGTAAAAAAGTCTTTATCTGTAGATGATATGATCATCTATACAGAAATCCTAAGGAATCCACAAAAATCCTACTGGAACAAATAAGTGAGTTTATCAAGGTTATGTGACTCAAATTCATTAGAAAAAAATCTCCACCTTCCCAGGCATCATCATTACCTTCCCCTGCCACAGGGTGTCTGGAGGGCCAGCCCATGCCACACTCGTGCCCCTTTTCTGGATCCTGGGTGCCATATATTGTACTGTCAGGGGACCATCCTTGGGTCCACCCACCTGCTGACCTGCCAGCTAACCTGTGTTGGCCCTCATGTATTACACCAGACACCATTCCCTGAGTCCTCCCAAAGCAGAAGCAGACCTCAGCACAGCAGAGAGCACACAATCAGTGGAGCTGGCACCAGTAGACCAATGCTTTACACCAAACTGGCCTTTCATAGATTGTGGTCACCTATTACTGGCCAAAATCACCCTGGGGTAGCCTTCATGTGTCCATTTGTAGAAGCTTCAGCCTCCAAGTTACCATCAGTTTTCAAAGAGCCTGGGAGAAGCATGTGGGTGATAATGGCTACTGGTGTCTGGCAATATGGGTTCTGATGACATCTAGGTACTCAGAGGACAGGAAGGAGGCTTCTAAGGATGGAGAGTCCACAGGACCAATGTGGAGCTAGGGAACTTCTAAAGTACAAGTCCCCCTTTTTCACTGTCCCTGTCAAATTTTCACCTTCATGTAGTAAGTCAAATTTATTAAAACCCACTGAAAACCCACCTATCATGGGCATTCATAACTCTGATTTCATTAATAAAAATGAGAACTAATGATTATCAGCATTTGCTTTGTGCTGGAGTTTTCAAAATGTCTATTAACTCATTTTTTCTAGTTATAATCATCACTATTTAACAGACCAGAAAACTGAGCTGCAGAAATGTTATTCAAAACTGGAATGGCAAAGCTAGGATTTTAAACTGAAAAGGCCAAACAAACCCCACATTTTTAACTGACACATCGTACTTGTGGTCTGGCCAGAAGAATTAATTTTGAGTTAAACATGATAATCCAATCAGCTATATTTGTGATTTAGCTGATAAACAAAATATACAAAATTCTCAGACACTATTATATGGGCTAGAGAACTTCTAATTTAATAGCTATTAATGTCACATAAGCTAACAAAAGATTCAGCACTATGAACAATAAGTATTGTTGGTGAAAAGAAAAATTCTCTACTTATTGAAGTGAGGTTATTTAATGACTATCAATTTACTGGGAAAGTCATTGGGAAAAACATTGCTGCATTTTACTTTCACAAATCATAGTTCAGACGGAGGCTTCTTTTAACTACAAACAGCCACATCAAGCAAATAACAGCAATAATTTTTAAAAATTAAAAAATAATTTGGCAATTACTAGAATAAATAAATGATCTGTACTATAGTTTATTTATATCACTTGTTTAGCAGTTTTATAAGAAAATGTTTAGTTTGTAGAATATATTTTTATTATAGAACATATTTTCAAGTTTTATTTATGTAATGATTTCTACATTTAATATATTTTTTCATACCAGTGATTACATATTTTATTTTCACTCCTAGAAAACATCTATTAAAATATTTAATGTATATCTATAGGCCATATAATTTCAAAATGTAATTTATCCTATAGAAACAAAAGCACTAATACAAACATTGTTTGT
This sequence comes from Craseonycteris thonglongyai, assembly GCA_004027555.1. Lineage (NCBI taxonomy): Eukaryota > Metazoa > Chordata > Mammalia > Chiroptera > Craseonycteridae > Craseonycteris > Craseonycteris thonglongyai. Next base: position 7,125 of record PVKE010046084.1, on the reverse strand, counting down.
AGTGCAAAAAATTGGAAAGAAAAAGAATTTCCATTACATCAATTAAGATAGAATAGGTTGTGCCGACAATAACAAGCAACCCCAAACTCTCACGGGCTTAACACCACAAAGTCTTACTTCTTAGTCACACTACATGACCATAATGGGTTTGTGTGTGAACTTTGTTCCATGTAATCTTCACTCATGGACCTAGGGATGACAAAAGTTTCATCACCTGTAACATCACAAATTGATGCAGCAGGAAGAAGAGTGAGATAGAGGTCTCATGCCCTTAATCAAATACTCTGGCACAGAAGTAATTAATGCACATCATTTATACGTAAAATCCATTGGCCAGAACTTACCATGTAGCCTCACCAGGTGGGAGGGGAAGTATAATCTTCTGATGTACCTTGAGGGAGAGAAGAGCTGGATACAAGTGATCATAACAGTTTCTACCACACTCTAATAAATGGCTAAATTATGGTACATCCATGAAATATTGCACAGCTATTTAAAAGAATAAATATATTATGCTTTAGAGATTTCCATGAGATACTGAGTAAAGCAAGACTGAAAAGTATACATACTATCCCATATTTGTAAATTAAATGTGACCAGAGAACTCTGTGTATATGCATGCATATGTAAAAACTTAACTAACCAAATATGTTATATTGACATCTATCTGTAATGGAGAAAAATAGAGAAGGATGCACCCTTAGGTCTTCTCAAAGTTTACCTAGGACAGGGAAATTTAGTGGAGGGGAACCCTGATGTGTGATGAAGAACAAAAAAGAGTAGGAAGTGGGGATGGCTCAGAGGGTTGAGCTCTCATTGCAGCCCCGGGGTTTGAGAATTGAGTCCTGGCCCCAGCCGTGTGGGCCCATATGCTGAACTTGGGTGTGCTTCCCACCCCATTTAGGTTCCCACTGGGGCATGCCTCTTACATGCGAGGCCCCTGGCTCATAGGCGCTCGCATCCTATGCGGGAGGCCTCTGGCCCAGTTTCTGCCCTGCGTGGCCCTGCGCCTACCTGTGGAATAATACTGTCAAAAACTAATGACGTACAACTATGGAGACTGCTCTGGGCCCTCCCCCTTCTCTCTCTCTCTCTCTGTCAAAAACAATAAAATAAATCTTTAAAAAAGAGAGAGGGTAAGAAAGAAAGCAAAAGGAAGAAAAAAGAGAGGGCACTAAGGTTTTATATGATTATATTGAGGTAACCAGTATACGCAGATAGAAATTACATCATTTTTAAAACTACCTTTTCCTTTTAATTTTGATTGCTTTTTAGGCCTCAACTTATCAATCTATTGAAATGAAATGATCTTTTCAGTTCCCTCCAGCTTGGAAAAATGATTTCATAACTTAAATAATGCTAAGTCTTATCTGTCTCCTGTTTGTCATTTCCTATTTCTAACCCACAGTTGGTTGACCTGCCCTGATTAAAGTTCTTGATGTACTACAAAAGCCTGTGGACTAAACTAATTATACTGAATTCTGGTTGCTTGAATTATGAATAATTAATTTCTAACCTTTATATAAACCAAAGCAACTTGCTCTTTGACATCACTAATTTTTACATTGACATGAAATAGGAGACATTTTAGGAGCCGAGTGTAAAGTGATATTTTTCTTAGGACAGATATTAGATCTAATCTAAAAGTTTGGAACTTAAACTTTCAGTCTTTTTTCCCATCTTTCACCTGGACTATTTCAATAGCTGCAATCTCCTGCACATCGCACCAATTTACCTTAAACAATTTTTCAAAAACAAAAGTCTTTTGCAACCAGAAGGATAAATGATTGAGTTTGGAGACCTTATACTTAATACCCTTTTGTAAAATTTAAATTTTAAAATACAGTATGTCAAATAATGTTTTCTTTTCCTTGCCTAACATCTATTCCATTTTCCATACCAACAAAGTCCAAGCTTTGCAACATAACACACAACATCCTATATGATCTGATTTTCCTAACTACTCTTCTTCCCATTCTTTATATTACTGTTTTTCCTTTGATTTTCTCTCATCCTTTTGTTATTAAAGTAACACTGGTTAATAACATTATGTAAGTTTTGGGTGTACATTATAATTCAATATCTGAATACACTATAGTGTGCTCACCACCGAGAATCTAGTTTCCATCTGTCACCGTACCTTTGACCCCTCCTATCCATTTTGCCCTCCCCTTACTCTTCTTCCTCTCTGGAACCTGGGCCTGCAAGGCACACTGAGGTGCCTATTTTTGCTTCCGACAAAGCTTATACATGATTCACTTAAGACCCAGAACCTGGAATCCATTTCTATAAAAATGATCATTCATATACAAACAAGGCTACCTACCATAGACTACAACGGCCCACCATGTGAACATCCCTTTGGGGCTACTGTCCAGAACAGCACCACCGAAGACACGTCAGAGGCTCAGTAGTAGTATGTTATTTGGCCCCTATAAATTCCACTCTTATTTCCTCCTCAGAATATTCAACCTATTCATCAAAATACTGGGATTTGTTAGTACTCTCCTGCGTAAAAGGTATCCCCTCACTAGAGGACTACCCTTCCCTCAGCAGGGCAAACCTTGCCCTGGAAGCACAGTATGGAGCAGATCATGTGCCCCCTGCCAGGCAGCCCCACGCCCAGGTCCCCTACACGCATCAATCAAAGTCACTCCTTCCAAGGACTAAAGGATGGGAAGGGTTTCCTACCAACTTAAAAATGGGCCATGACAGCAAGAAGCAATCTTTTAAAACATAAGAACCTTAATTAACTCAGCTTATTTTAATTAAAAGGAGGAACAGTATTTGAAAATTTAAAGTGTAAATAATTGTGACAAATTAGTGAGTTGTTCCCAACCCTTTTCCCTGCTTACCTGAGAAATAACAAAAAACGGGTCAGTCTATCTTGAAGTTGTCATCATAGGACTTGGTTCCAGGAAGTGGAATATGGGTGGACATGATATACATCTCTTTCACATTTGAATCATTAAAAACTGCCCACATGGGTCCTGCATAGTGTTTTCCCTTTTGCAGCAGCTGTGGAAGCCAGTGATTAAAGGTGGCAGAACTAGAAGTTGGAAGGAGTGAGTCAGGGTTCCAGAATTACTATCTGCTGTCACTAAACAGGAACATTCATGCTGGACTTTAAAGTGAGAAACCAATGAATGAGAACCTAGTGTTGTTACCTTAACCAATACAGCAGTCTCCTATTTTAAAAGGTTTGAAAATATATAATTTCATATGTGAAATATTATGTTATCAAGACTAATAATCCCCCAAGAAAATATTTGCTCAGGAAATTAATTATACATTTTCTATTAAGATGTCAGAACTTAGAAATCTCAAGACCATCTCCAGTTAGCAGAAGCATAGAAATTGAAGGAGAAATATTTCTGTAATCTTTATAATTTCTGCATTTCCATTTTTTTCTTGGCTAATCTTTCCCTACCACACAATTCCCTACCATAAGGGAATTAGAATTCTACTACCGGTACATCCAAATTTTTATTGACAGACAACTCTAAAACTATGTTTATCCATTTGTTAGTTGTCTTTATAAAATCCATTCACTTCCCCACTTTATTAGATGATTCTTTCATGCCTCTCTTCTTTCCACAACCTTCAACATTTTTCCTCCACTAGGAAAACTGAAGATATGAACCCCAAACTTCTACAAACTCCCATCTGTTAGGCCCAGAGGGACTTGTTCAGAGAAAAATTACTGAGCACCCTATACTGGCTCTGCCCACTGCTGTAATTCAGACCCAACCACCCACATTCTGTGCTCCAGTGGGTCAGGTTTAACCAGTTCCTGGAACTATTCTGCTAGGGCCCAGGTGGCTCAGCCACAGAATCCACCCCACCCCAGAGCAGTTGGAAATTTGGAGCCCAGAAAACTACAGGCATGTCAGAATAGATGCTGGGACTTCCTGGTATGGGGCTATAAGAATGCTCTCCCAACACCCTAAAGGTGCTGACGCCACCTTTCCACCTTTCAGAGTCAGCCTGGCCATTTTTCAGCTGTTTTTAATAAACTCTCTCGCTAAAACAGAACTCAGTGTGTGGTCTCTCTTCCACAAACCTTACACCATTCACTTACCATCGTCTTCTGCCATACAGTATTCTTTTTCTCCTATTACTATAGAAGTGTATTCTCCTAGTTAAGGCCTAGTACTGTAATTTTCCACTAGAGTCTGTTCATCTTACCTATTATAAGACATTCTACCAAAAAAATCCTCCCATTCTCTCCTGCATGATCATTTTCCCCCATTCTAAATCTTTCCCTAATTATTTAAACATGCTATTATTACCTCTTCAAAAAAGAATCTTTTCCATGTTGTACATATATATAATGGAATATTACTCTGCCATAAAAAGGAATGAAATCCTTCCATTTATAACATGAATGCACTTAAAAAGTATTATGCTAAGTGAAGTAAGTTAGAAGAAGACAAATACCATATGATTTCACTTAACTAATATGAAGTGGAATCTAAAAAACAAGCTAAACAAATAAACAAAATAAAAATAGACTCATAGAAAACAAATTGATGGTTGCCAGATGGAAAGGAGGGTTGGGGGATGGGAGAAAAATAGGAAGGGATTAAGATGCACAATTTATCAGATATAAAAGTTACAGGGATATAAAATACATCATAGGAAATATAGTCAATAATATTGTAATAACTATATAGTGTCAGATGGGTCTAGACTTATGGAGGTGATCACTTTGTAACTTATAGACATGTCTAAATCACTATGTTGTATTCCTGAAACTAATATTGAATGTCAACTGTAATTAAAAAGTAAAAAAAAAAAAAATGTTAGTCTCTTCTGACTCACTTCTATTCCTAGTAACTCTCTCATTTATCCTCTTCCCTTAGAAGTACAACTTCTTGAGTTTCTTATTCTTGATAGAGATCACTATCTCCACTTTCTCTACTCTCATAATCTCCCTAACTGCACCCTCCAATCAAATTCCACTTCAATGGAACTGCCATTGTTAAGGTCACCAAAGACCTCCACATCAACAGCACATAAATCCATTTTACTTTATCTCTTCACAATATTTAACACAATTTATCATTCCCTCGTCTTTGAAATACTTTCATACTTGGCTTCACTATCATTCTCGCTAATCCTTTGATGGTTCTTTCTCATTTCTCTTTCCTTTTCCAGGTAATGTAAGTCTCATGACTGCACATGTTCTCATCCAGTCTGATAGCTTTAAATATGCCATTGACTCCCAAATTTATATCACTACCCTATGGATCTGTCTGTAAGCCAACTTACATTTGGATGTCTAAGAGGCATTTCAAACCTAACATATCCAAAAACTACATTGCTCAGGCAAAAAATATTCAAGTTATCTTTGGCCTTTTCTTTCTTATCACATCTAATCTTCAAAATAGATCCAGAATTTGACTACTTTACTCAACCCTGCTGCTCTCACCCTTGTTGAAGTCACTACCATCTCTCATGCATTATTAAAATAACCTCTTGTTTTCTCTGTTAGCCTTTGTCCCTTTTCATAATCTGTTCTCAACATAGCAGTCAGAAAGATCCTGATGTTAAAACATGAATCAGAGCTCCTTTTTGCTCAAAGACATCTACCAATTCAACATCATATTCAGAGTAAAAGCCAGAGTTCTTACAGTGGCCTACAAGCATGATATAATGTGCCCACCCAAACACCACATCCTGTTACATACCAGGCCTTTTCTCCTTCTACTCTCCCTTTTGTTCATTATCCTCCAGCTACACTGGCCTCCTCTCGGCTTCCCAGATAGACTAGGCACACCCTACCTCTGGGCATTTGCACCTCCTGTTCCTTTTACCAAAAGTATTTTCCTCCAGGTAGCCACGTGCTTGTTATTCAACGATCATTTCAGTGACGACCACCCTTCATATAAACTCAAACTCTTTCATATTCCCTAGTACTTACTCTTCCGTTTTATTTTTCCTTAGGAATTATCATTTATGTACTTTATATCTTGCTTATTTTTGTTTATTGTCTATTTCCCTCACTAAAATGTAAGCTCTAGATTCTAGATTCTAGATTTAGGGATTCCCAACCCTGTGCCCGCGGGCGCCATGGTGCCCGCGGCCTGATTTGTGTGCGCCCACCATTATTTGACTGCATCAGAAGTTTTTCATAAACACTAAGTAAAACTATAATTTATTTTTATACATTTGTTAGAATTTTAAAATATTGTTTGAGTATCTACACAGGTTTAGTATATTCGTTGGTATGTTTGCGATATCATATGTATAAGTTTTTCCCTAGCTGTCGCCTTTGTACACGTCGCGTCTTGTTTAGCCGCTGCACTCTTTAAACTCTCCTCCACCCAACCGGGAGACGCCAAGTTGCCATTTGGATTGCGGTTGCTGGACTGATCGGGTCGTGACGGTTAGCTAGGATCACAGTGTTTTGATAGATTCGATTTTAAATGAACTAAAAGCGAGGTAGGTAATCTATTATTATGGTGGCAATTTGATATGATATTGTAGTTCTGTAACTATTTTTATTTTTATTTTTTTAGTCCTAAAATGAGTGGACCAAATAAGAGAAAACGAACCTATAATTTTAACACAGACTGGGAGGAATCATGTTCTTTCATTAATTTAAAAGGTAAATGCGTTTGCCTGTTGTGTGGCAGTAGTATTGCAGTGCCGAAAAAACATGTTGAACGTCACTTTCAGACAAGTCATACCACTTTTGATACGAATTATCCACTTAAATCTGAAGAAAGAAAAAAATAAATCAACTAAAATTAAGTTTAACAACTCAACAGACTGTTTTCACTAGACATGTGGAAAAATCTAAAAAGGCAACCATTGCTTCTTTCAAAATTTCTCACATGCTCGCAAAGAAGAAAAAACCTTTCTAGGACGGTGAATTGTTAAAAGCAGCATTTCTGACTGCTGCCGATTGTTTGTTTGAAGAATATTCTAACAAGCGTGAGATTATGTCGGCGGTACAAGACCTACAGTTGTCAAATAACACAGTCACAAGAAGAATACACACAATTTCAAAAGACTTGCAAACTCAGTGAAAGACTGACTTGGAAATATGTGACTGCTTCTCTCTGCAATTTGACGAGTCAACAGATATATCAGACACCGCACAGTTGGCAGTTATGG
>PVKE010046083.1:0-12383 GCA_004027555.1 Craseonycteris thonglongyai | reverse complement strand
TTCATTAAAACCTCAACAATTTGCACTTGTTTATGCGAATCTGCATAACTCCCCAATGAGACAACACACTTGGGGATTCTTTGGTTCTCACTCACTTTCTCTTTGATCCTTTTTGATGTGCTGACTTTAATAAACACATTCAAAAACACTGTGCAAAAACATCATGGAAAAAACTACAAAGGAACAATTATAGCAGCAGAAACTACTCTAATCCCTAACTTACGCAAGCTATTTTTAGTGAAATATTTTTTTTAACACTCTTTATGTGACAATGTTATATAAACAGGGTAAAACGGTCCTTTCCAGATGAGTTTTAATTTAGAAGCAGAAGTAGATTTGTAATGCTAGAAGAATCTTATGTTCTAAATAATACTTGGAGAAACACAATTGGGAATGTGTTGTAGGCATGTTTCCTCACTTCTGAAAGGTAAAAAAATATTTAAGTTTGCCTGATGATTATATATTTTTTATCATCTAAATTGTCTTATGGGAAGTATATGGAAAAGAGGAATAATAAAAGAGTGAAAGGGAAAAGTCAATTTTCTCCCTGAGAAATTATCAATCCATTTAAATCTGAAATGCTTTTATATTCATTTACTGGTTTTACAACAAAACATAGATTATTCACTTAAATGTTTTCATCGTTTGAAGCAAAAGGAAATGGTTAAATATTTTTCTTTCCCCTTAAAAAAGAAAAAAAAAATGTCTTTTTCTTAGCCTCTGTACTGTTCTGCAAGTTTTTCTTAGCCTCTGTACTATTCTGCAACCCTTAACTATGAGAAGAGTTTCAAACAACTTGGTGTTTTTTTTAATTCCACCCTGCAGATGCTAGTGTAGCAGTGACTTACAATAGCCTGACTTGTATTTCTGCTAGAACACTTACGTTCTGTATGTCTTCAGTAAAAGGGCTCTAAAGTTCTGAGTTTAGTAGACATAATGCTTGTATTTTTAAAGTTTGGTGTATAATATTGCAAAAAGTAACCCTGTGGTTCTGTTATCAGTAACAAAATCAATTTTATTTAGAAATTATATCTTATTTTCTGATTTATTTTAAGGCAGATAATATTTCTTCCACAGTCCATTGAATCCATCCCATTCTATAGTATGTTCTTTTTTAAAACAATCCCTTTTGTCCCCACATACACAACACAATCTCTTTTGCCATTTGAAGTATGTCGTTTTGGAGAAACTATAAGTATGTAGCTATAAATTATGAACTAACCATGTAGCACTTTCCACGGGCAGGGTGGGGAGTGAGCTGCAGACTTTAGCTCCCCTTGTCAGAGTAAATTATGGCTCTATTAGGGCTGCACTCCTTAGATTTCGGCAAACAAGGGTACACAATTCAGGCTGTGAAATAGCTGTACTTTAGTCACCTTGCTTTTTCCTAGGAGCACTTAGATTAGCCATCTCCAAGTAGATTAAAGAAAACGTACTCGGATATGAAGAAGTTAGTTTTGCGGGGAGAGCATACGGGAGGCCATTTTGGCTGGCTGAGTTGGAAAAAAAGTTGCAAGGATCCCCCTTCCAAAGGGACTAGGAGTCTTTTCATCCATGCAGAAAGCAATGAGTAGAACTCATTCTAGTCAAAGAGCTGTAGTTTAAATAAAATTCATTACCCCAGTCTCTGTCATCCAGATATATATATCTTTGTGTATAAACAAAAATAGGGAAGAAAACATAACGATACTATTTTTCACATATACAGATGCTTCTTCTCATGTTCACTGAATTCAGGACCAATAAAATGTAAAGAACTTGAAGTTCCTTTTCATGTACTAAAAAGTAAAACCAGGCTATTAATTGATAGAAGTGGAGCTCCAGCTTTTCATTCCATAGTTAACTAGATCTCCTGAGGAAAATCTCTTTAAGGCATTGTCATAGCTGGTGGATGCTCCGGAGATGCAAGTGAGCCTAAGAAGAAATAAAACATTAAATTAGATATGACTACCTAAAATAAATGTTTCAATAATGGGTAATTTACAGTACCCCAAAGACTTCTGTTACTTTTATAAAGAAATAGCATTTCTTTCCAAAGCCTGAACAATAGGAAATGAACTCTTTGACAGTGAAAGCCAGAGGACAAACTTGACTTTAAAGCAGCCACTGAGAATTGAAGTGGACGTACAGCTTGTAGACAGCTAGACAAATCACTAACAACATTAATGAATATTGGGTGTGGGCATCAGGGTCTTGTCATTTTTGACACTATGTCCCAAGTAGCTTAAACCCAACACTCAAGGAGATGTAGAGCCCTTGTTGGGTCTGTAACATCTGGGATTTCCTTTGTCATTTTGGCATACCTCGCAAGTGCAAAGAAAGAGTAAAGGGGGATTATCTTGACAATGAAATGAGTTACTGAATCTTGTGATAATGAAAAGCAGAAGAGTACTAATGCCTTTCTATAGTCCCTGAGGTAGAGGTGCGTTTATAGTTCTGCAAAAGTAAAATGTAGGCAGGCAGAACAGATGGCCTAGAGTCCATGAAACATGACACCCCTCTTCCCAGAACTGAGTACCACTATTCATGCTGGTCAGGTTCTTTCCTATTACTGCATAACAAGGTTCAAAGTTGCTACTGATGAACTGGCATGTCCCTCTTTTTATACTCTTAAAATGCCTGTAGATTACTGAATTTTTTCAACAGTGATATTTTTCTGTGCATGGTGGTAGAATATTGAGACATTCAAAAAAAGTAGAATTTAGGAAGTTCCAAAAATCAAATGGGAAATAAGTAGAAAAAGTAAAATTCTCAGAACTTATTTGTAAAATAACGTTCCGTGTTATTTCTCTAATATGGTGGGAAATAAAGACTATAAATATATAAGATAAAGATACTCCCTAGTGGAGTAATTCTTTTGTCCTCTTCTTAGTAATCATATGCATATGCAATAGAGAGGAAATCCCAACATTTAAGTTTTCTTTTTCTTGATGTAATTGTTATCGTAATATATGATTAGATAGAATTTTGGACAGTAATAAGCAATATTAATACTACTGTCTCAGAGGGGAAGCTGGGATGGCTCAGCAATTAAGCGCTTGCTTTGTAGCCCTGGGGACTGAGGATCAAAATCCCGGCCCCAGCCATGCAGACCATATGCTGAACTGAGGTGTGCTTCCCATGTGGGAGGCCCACATTTGGTTCTCACCCCCCAGTTTGGCCCCTGGCTCTAGGGGGTGTGCCTCCCATGCAGGAGGCACCTAGCCCAGTTCCCACCCTGTGCAGCCCCCACCCACCTGTGTGGAACAAAACCACATTGAAAACTGATAACATACAGCTATGGAGACTGCTCTGAGCCCTCCCCCTTCTCTCTGTCTCTCTCTGTCTCTGTCAAAAACAATAAAATAAATCTTTTTTAAAAACTACTGTCTTAGAAATGATTTTTAAGCCCACTAGTAAATATATGCTGTCCAGACATGTTTATACAGTCACTTATTCTTCTGTTTAGCCAAATTATGTTAATGGAGTCTTAGACATATTTCATTTGGGGTATTTAAATTTTTCTATGCTAAGGGTTTACACATTTTTTAATGTTATGTGATTTTTGTTCTTCATGTACTTTTTTGTTTAGTGCTATGTAGTTACTATAGCTGTTTTGAATTTCAATGAAAGTCTTTAAAATACATAGAGTAATTTCAGATATTTAGGAGATAACCATGGGGTTGAATTTCTGATACATTAATTTCCAGATTGTATGACAAGTAAAAATCATGTAGTGAGCACCCCACACAGGGTCTGAGCACTCTCACATGCTGCGGTGCAGTGACACGATGAGGCACCTGCCCAGTCTCTCATAGAGGGGGATGAGCACATCTGAGGGAGATAACCATCTCGGACTTTTTCTTCTGATTCATCACTGACCTGAACTTCATTTGAACCTTGTTAGACAAAAAACAAGCAGAATTCCTGGCCCAAGCAATAAAATATAATTAAGCCCTTTTGAAATGATGTGTAAAAGAACATTGCTATACCCCCACTTATAACCACTACCACCACCGCAACCAATAAAGTTAAATCAAGCACTGCCTGTAATGGATTAAAATAATAAATGTTCCTGGATTTCAGTGTTTGAAGTACTTGAAGAAAACAGGCTCCCAGCAGCCCGGGTAGCTGAATGCAGGAGAGACATTTATTAATGACGAGTCCAAGGATTTGGCCTGTTTAAGATCATTACTTTCTGTTTACCGTGTGTTACACATCTCTTATATTTTTACACAGCCCACGTGTGTCCACATGCAATAATGAAAAGCCTTTTTTTAAGCAAAAGAATTGTTAATTGTGTAAATATGGTTCTCTTGGGGAATATGAAATCTTCATAAGACTCTGCCCTCTTCTAATGAGAAATCCAGTACATTTCTTATACTCTTCCAAGTATATCCACCTTCAAGTCTTGTCTCTAACTAAATTAGTCTACTTCTTCCTATTGTTTTTAGATACCAAATTTCAAACTTAATGTAGACTGCTAGAAAAATGTTGGCTTTGGGTTATATATTTTAGAATTGTGTCTCATTGCACTGGACTTTATGTCTTATGCACTATAGCAAAAAAAAAAAAAAATTTTTTTTTAATGCTTTTCATTTCTTCTAGTTTTAACAAAGGTATGGTAAAGAACTATTTCTCTAGAGTTAGATGCATGTGGGGGGGGAATAAAAGGACAACTGATAAAAATGTCCCATGTGCACTTACTAAAACAGAGTGTTCCTGGGACAGGAGAAAAGGGGACCTTTGAGACAACAGAAGTGCTATCAATTAACATGAAAATATCTCACTGTGCAGAATACTATCAAAGAAGAACGTTTCCAGTCCTGACAGTTAAATACTAGAAATCTTTTTCTTAATAGCTTTTCTGCATCCTTCATAACACCTTATAGGTTAGTATTAGATGAAATGAATAAGAATTATAGCCTCCAGCACTGGAATCATGGAAAAAGAGAGTTAGAAGTAAATCTCTATCCCTCACTCTACTGAATTTGTGACAGCCTTTTTTTGCCTGTGGCCACTGTAAATTGCCCTCTCAGCCACATACGCCAGTAGGCAATTTGCTAGGAAAGTTTTTGGCAAAGCAACCCTGTCAGTGATGAGTGGCTGAAGACACATCTTAGATGTTCTTTTGCTCTCTGGCTGGGCCCCTAGACCTGTAGGCTATGTTGGCAATGCTATACTGAGGCTGTGCAAGACAGCTGGGGACAGGAAAAAGCATTTATTCTCAATCCTGTTACCAATTGGAAAATGAAATTACTGAAAAGCTAACAGCAGTAGTTTTCAATAAGCAACGGGGTCCTGGAAGGAGGCAGACAGAATCTGAATCTCAGCCCTGCTACTTACTGGCAGTTGATTGTGGTAAAAGTTACAACTTAGCTCATTTCCAAAATCAAGGCAAAAATACTTAATTCACAGGGCTGTTGAGAGAAGTAGGTGAGATAATGTGTGCAGAATGCCCTGTACAATACTTGGCACAAATTTATTAAACTTCTCAATAAATATTAGTCTATTTTTGTGTCTTCCTCTCCCAACTCAGTCACATCATATGAATGCTAAGGTCACAGATCATTCAATTCTAGAGCTGAAAGTTATCTTACAAATCATCCTTTTCTTTATCAAGAACAGTTTTTATCTTGTCCCTCATAGACCTCATTATCCAAACTGCATTTAATATTCCACAGCTAAAATGACTATACCAACTTGATGGGACTTTATTATGCCTCTGCAGCCCTGTCTCAGAAAAGCTTGTGATTTTTTTCAGGCCCTTTGAAAAACTGAAAATACCTCCTGGACCACCATTACTGTGTGCAACTTCCTAAGGATCAGACTCTTGGGTTGAGGCCCCTTGAGCTAGTCATAACTCCCCCATTGAGTTGAGGGTGGAGAGATTAAGTGATTTGCCCAGGGATATTCTGAGGCAGAGTAGGGACTATAACATATGTCTCCTGGCTTCTGGTCTTTGTATTACATGTCTTTAAAAACCTGGATTATGTAGATCAAAACCAGTTTCTAACTAAGCCATTGCAGTAAATTACTTAGCAAGTCCTTTTGCTTTCAACATTGTTAGCTTTATGCCAATTCTTCCATCTATGTGACTGACTTGGAAAAAAAAAAATTGATTCACCACAGTTTCCTCATGTAATTAAATTAAGCAGCTCCTGTAGTCATCTAAGAACCTGTGAAGTATGTAGTTGCACGTGGTCCTTCCTCTCTGGGAAGGTTGTTGTACACTTCTATGCATAGTCAGATCTGCTGGTCTGTTTTTTTGTTTTTGTTTTTTTAAATATAGCCACATGATCCAATCAAGTTTTATTTTTCTGATAAACCTACGCAACTGTAAAAATAATGAGCATGATGGCAGATTAGAAGGGAAGAAAGAAGCAAAGCATATCCTCCATCTCCCTTTGGTATTTTTAGTTTCTGTAGAATCTGAGAGTTTTAAAGCATTTCTCAAAAAAATACGTTTCCTACACAAGGGCCAAGTATAAATACCCAACTCAGCAGACATTTTCATCTTTCATGAGTAAATCTCCCTTTATGTAAAAGAAAAAATAAAATCCTATTTCTGCTTTTTGTCTTCTTTTTTATGTCCAAAGGAAGAGATTTACACTAGACCAGGTTCCCAGCTTTTACTTACCATTGAACACAGTGTGAGAGTCCCCTGGAACTGGAAATCTTACCCATGAGACTTAATCAGGTGCCTTGCAGAAGGATCTGTGTCAGCAGGTGGACCACCCAGTTGGGGTCTCTTTTAGATAAGTGGACTCCTTAGTAAAGTTGTTGGGAAGTACCAGCATCCCTTTTGGTGTAAGCATCACTATCCATGTAGTTCTCTGACAGTTTTATGTTTTGTTCCACATATCAATCTTATTCTACATTTTACTGTATTATTAGATACAAATATAAAAGCTTATTTAAAAAATGGAATGTATTTAAATAGGAATCAGTCAACTTATATATTCTGATCAAGAGGAAAAAATAAGGTTTGTTTGTTTTTTATGGTTAAAGTACCCAAGTGCCATTTTTACATACTTCAGTATAATTAGTGGAAGGGATTGGAAATGGAAAGATTCCTAATCATCTCTTTAGGGTCCATACTTATTAAAAAAAAATTTCTGGTTATCTAGTCCCTTTCTGGTCACTTATGGTCGTCTTTCCATGGATCATGCTGGTAAAAAAGTTTTTCTTCCTCACTTTTTGTGACATCCTGATGCTTCACTGTTATGCAAATCAGCTTGTGGCTGTATCTAACACATTACTTCCAGCTGGACAAAAAAAACCAAAACATCATACCTGGCTAAACTTTGCTAGCACATGTCATCATTGAGTACTCTTTCCAATGACATACAGAAGCTTGATTTAGATTGCATTTTGTACAGTCAGCATATATGGAGTGCAGCCTTACTAAGGGTCTAGTAGAAACTGGTGATGTAGGGCTGGCAGCATTTTGTAAACATTCTCCAAAACAAGTGGCTTGCATTTATTAGCCTTCTAAAGGAGTATTTTAAAGGCCATGAAACTATTTGTTTCTTGAACTAAATTTTTACCCTCAATGAAAAGTACCGGTATGTCAGTATGCAAAGCAATATCAGTTATTTCTGAAATTACTTCTCAATGTTGCTACACCTCATTTAGTTTAATTAAATATCTGCCATTAGTTTGCTGCAACTGAAATTAGAAATATAAACAGATATTTGAAAAACAGCAGTGGAAAAATCAGGCAGAAAGCATTCTCTTGAATGGAGGGAAATAGAAGAGGTTCATATATTCGGTCAACATGACCTGATCATGCAGTTGCTAAATGCCATGTGGAAGTCTTGGATATGGTCCTGGAAACAGGAAAAGGACGAGAAGAAAAACTGGTGAAACTCAAATAAGGTCTATAAAGTAGTAGTATTGTATTGGTGTTAATTTGGGGACTTTTGAGAATCATAGTATGAGGGCTGTCAGGGAAAAAATCCGACTATAAATGCCTCTATTTTTCCTATTACATGGATACTTCCTGGACAGCCCTTCTATATGTAAGTTGTAAATGTTAAGGGAAGCTTGGTAAAGTATATCAACTTTGCTGAAAGCCTAAAACTATTGCAAAATTAACTTTTTATAAATGACCTGATCAGTGATTGAATAAATAACTTTAATAATATTCATGCTTTGAAAGTTTAATTGATTGTTTTAAATCTTACATTTTCAAAGCATATTTCTTTAATTTCTTTTCTTGCCTTTTATTTTTGGAAATTTAAGGAGAAAATTAAAAGTACAGAAAAATGTCAAGCATACACAGCAAACACATACTATCCAGCTAGAACAAATAAACATTTTGTCATATTTGTTGTACACACAAAAAAAAAGGGGGGGGAGAGAGAGATGAACACAGAATTATTCAACCTGTTCTAATGTTCCCATGCTAAAAAGATAGCTCTTTATAAATTTTACTTGTAGTCATTTTGTCCAACAATGCATTAGTCTATTTAAGATGAAGAATAACGCATGCCTTAACTCACTTTCTGTTGCCATTTATACCAAATTTTGAATGTACAAGTATCCAAGTTACATAAACTCAGTATTCTCTGTGTCCCTGGGTTTACGTGTGTGGTGATATATAAAATAAGATTCATTTTATCCCAGGTAACATTAGTGTGTTTCCTGATGAAAAAAAAAAAAAGGGAAGGGATGGTGACCCATAAGCCAGCTTCCAACAAAGTTAAAGAAAGGGGAAAAGAGAATTACCGTAATAGCCCTATCATGAGTCCCAAAGATCACTTTCATATTTTGTGGTAAAAAAAAATGTGGTTTGGTTTACCATTTACAAATGACCCTTTGTGAAATTTATCACTACTCTTTATTATTTTTTATTATTATAAGTGATCACCATAATCTCATTACTGATCATTTACACCAAGATTTCAAAACACTAACATGTTTTTCTGTTACAGTAGACTCTCCATTAACCAGCACCCATGCCAGATAAATATAATACTATTTCTTCAGTTTTTTGCCAGTTGCTTGAAAGTGCTGGTTGCTTGAGTTCTGGTTAACGAAGAGTCTGCTGTATTTTGTTGTAGCTTATTTAAAATGTAGCAGGATATATTCAAAATGAAATACAGACTTTGTTTTAAACTTAAAAGCTGATACTTGTGAGTGAACTTTTCTGTGATTCATGGATAACTGGATCCCCTCACTGGAGTAAAGCCACAGCAGGCTGGTATGTGTAGTGGGCAGGTTAAGTCTCAAAAGTGAACCATGCATAATTTCCTTGTAGGGGTGTGGCACAAAAGAAAAGAAAGGGACAAAAGAGACCAGGCAGGGCACATTTATATCTATTAGTCATGTTTTCCATACAAAGTTATTACAAAACTATTAATTATATTCTCTTCGCTATTCATTGTATCCCCATGGTTTAATTATTTTAAAACTGGAAGTTTGTACCTCTGATTCCTGTTGACCTATTTTGCTTGCACCCCAAGCCCTCTCCTCTCTGGTAACCACCAGTTTGTTTCCTGTATCTATGGCTCTGTTTCTGTTTGTTTTATTCATTTGTTTCTAGATTTTATATATAGATGAAATCACTTGGTGTATGTCTTTCTCTGTCTTATTTATTTCATTTAGCATAATACCCTCTAGGTCTATTCATGTTGTTGCTAATGGCAAGATTTTTTTTCTTTGTTATGGCTCAGTAATATTCCATTGTGTATACATACCACATCTTCTTTATTCATCTATCAGTGAATACTTACATTGTTTCCATATTTTGACTATTGTAAATATAATACAATGAGCATGGGGTGCATATATATCTTCAAATTCATGTTTTTATTTTTATTTACTTATTTATTTATTTATTTATTTATTTATTGGATAAATACCTGGAAGTAGGTAGTTCTATTTTTAAATTTTTGAGGAACATATACAACATTTTTAATAGAGGCTGCACCAGTTTGCATTCCTACAAATAGTATCAAAGGTTCCTTTTTCTCTACATCCTCACCAACACTTGTTAGTTCCTTGTCTTTTTTTTTTTCTTTTCCTTATAATATCCATTTTAGTAGGTGATTAAGTGTTATCTCATTGTAATTTTGATGTACATTTCCCTGATGATTAGTGATGTTGAACATCTTTTTATGTGCCTGTTTCCCATCTGTATGTCTTCTTTGGGAAAATGTCTGTTTAGTCCTCTGACAATTTTTTAATTGAATTTTGTTTTTATTTTAAGATGTGTACACTTTTATATATTTTGGGTATTAACCACTTATCAGATGTATGATTTGAAAATATTTTCTCCCACTCAGATTTCCTTTTTTTGTTTTGTGGATGGTTTCCTGTGCTGTACAGAAGTTTTTTTTATTTTCATATGAGGTGTGATCAATAAATACGGTGATAATGAATGCTCTTGCCAAGTGCCATTCAACAGAAAGGCAGTGATCTTCAATATGGGAAGCTACATGTCAAACCTTAGTAACAGTGTGTGACAAGTTTCAGCTTGTTCAGTGCAGTCAGTCAGTCAGTGGTGAGTTACAGTTGAGAGAAGTGATTTTAAGTGTGCCATAAATCATGGATCACAACACATTAACATAAATTTCTGTCAAATAAAAACATTACAGTGTGTCCTCATCCACCTTATTCACCAGACCTGGCACCATGTGACTTCTTGCTCTTCCCTAGAGTCAAAATGACCAGGAACAGTGTTTTGAATCAATTCAGGACATTGAGGCAGTCACAACAGTGCAACTAAAGACACAAAAGAAGACTTCCAGAATTGTTCAGAAAGTGGCAAGAATGATGGGATAAGTGTGTTGAAAGCAAGAACAAGTATTTTGAGGGGGATTAATGGCAATGTGTCTTAGTGCAATAAAATGTTTGAACATTCACCATATTTTTTGATCACACCTTATATAATCCTATTCATTTATTTTTGCTTTTGTTGCCATTACTGAAACGACTGATCCAAAAAAATATTACTAAGACTGGTATCAAGGAGCCTACTGCCTATGTTTGCTTATAGGAGTTTTATAGTTTCAGGTCTTAAATTCAGTTCTTTAATTAATTTTGAATTTGCATATAAATATTAAGAAAGTGTTCAAATTTTATTTTTTGCAGGTAGCAGTCCAGTTTTCTCAACACCTTTTATTGAAGAGACTGTTTTTTCTCCAATTTATATTCTTTCCTCCTTTGTCTTATATTAATTGATCAGATATGTATGGGTTTATTTTATGCATGAGTTCTCTATTTTATTCCTTTGATTTATGTGTCTGTTTTCATGCCAATAGCATACTCATACAGTTTTGATTATGATAGTTTTGTAGTAAAGTTTGAAATCAGAAAGTATGATACCTTCAGCTTTCTTTTTCTTTCTCAAGATTGCTTTGGCTCTTCACGATCATTTGTGACTCAATACAAATTTTAGGAATTTTTGTTCTGCTTCATTGAAAAATGTCATTGATACTCTGATGGGGATTACATTAAATCTTAGGTTTGCCTTGAGTAATGTGGACATTTTAACAATATTAATTTTTCTACACCATGAGCACAATATATCATTCCATTTTTTTTGTCATCTTTAATTTCTTTCATTGTCTTATAGTTTTCAGAGAACAAATATTTTACTTCCATGATTAAATTTATTCCTAAGTATTTTATTCCTTTTGATGCAATGTTAAATAAGTTTGTCTCCTTTATTTTTCTTTCTGATACTTTGATATTAATGTATAGAATTTTAACCAATTTTTTTATATTTTATATCCTGCAACTTCATTGAATTCATTTACTTATTGTAGTAGTTTTTTGGTGGAGTCCTTAGGGATGACAAATAGTGACAGTTTTACTTTTCTTTTCAATTTAGATGCCTTTTATTTCTTTTTCTTACCTAATTGTTGTGGCTAGGACTTCCAATGCTATTAGATAACTGGTGGAAGCGGGCATCCTTGTCTTATTACTAATCTCAAAGGAAAAGCTTTTATCTTTTTACTATTGAATGTGATGTTAGGTCTGTCATATATGGTCTTTATTATATTATTATACATTCCCTCCATACTCACTTTTTTGAGAGTTTTTATCATAAATGGATGATAAGTTGTCATGCTTTTCTGCATTCATTAAAATGATTATAGATTTTTATTCTTTGTTTTGTTAATGATATGTATCACATTGAGGTTGAGCCATCTTTGTATCGTTGGATTAAATCCCATTTGCTTAGAATCCTTTTAATGTTTTAGTGAGGGGAAGCCGGGATGGCTCAGTGGGTTAGGCGCTCACTTTGCAGCACGGGGGACCGAGGATCGAATCCCGGCCCCGGCCCGTGCGGAACCATATGCTGAACTGGGAGCTCCCCTAGTTCAGTTCTCTCTGTATCTCTATCTCTCTCTCTCTCTCTCTCTCTCTCTCTCTCTCTCTCTCTCTCTCTC
>PVKE010046082.1:0-12383 GCA_004027555.1 Craseonycteris thonglongyai | reverse complement strand
CCAGCATTATGGACACACTCAATGGTTTGGTGTTTACCTGGAGAGGAGGGAGGAGGGGGGAGGGAGAGTTTTGGGGGGAGGGGGGAGTGGGCACCAGATATATGGGGTTGGAGGGGGACCTGATTCTGGGAGCTGGGCACATAATGCGATGCATGGGTGATGTGATGTGGAGTTGTACATCAGGAAACTATCTGATTGTTACCAACCAGTGTCACCCCATTAAATTTAACAATAAAATATAATAATATTAAAAAAAAAAAAGATCAAAATTATAGCAAAAAATGCTCCTGTTTCTCTTATCACTCAACGAAGTTCAGGAGTTTTGGGAGCTATGGGCCAGGTACCCTGGAAAACACCAAATGTATGAGAGATAGATTTTAGTCATCTGAATGACAAAAATATGTATTTCTTATAAATCACAATATTGTATAAGTTATTGAGTAATGACAATTTTGTACACTTGTGTAATCATTATTTCAAATCAACATATAGAACATGTTTATTTTAAAATCCCAGAAAGCTCCCTCCTGTCACTTTTGTATTAGTCTCCCTCCCAGCTTTCATCCAAGGCAATCAGTGATTTTTGTCACTGTAATGTAAATTTGTATTTTCTGGAGTTTTATATAAATGGAATGATACAATATAAAACAGGGTGTCCAAAAATTCACATAAGATTTGAATTTTGCATCATTTGTGCAGTAAAGTGTTGCCAAAGAAAAATAAAAGACAGCGTGACAGCTGACAGTTCAGGATTATTAAAAATGGAGTGCTACATGAAAGAACTACACGTTTTCATTGTTGAGCAATGAAAATTTAAAATTTTTAATTATAAACTTGTGTTTTCTATTAAAATTACTTCTTGCATGAATTTTGGGACACCCTTTATAATCTTATATGTCTGGCTTATTTCACTTACCATGATATTTTATAAAGTTTTTTTATTTTTTATATTTTTTATTGTTGTAAGAACACTTAACATGAGATCTACCCTCTTAACAAAAATTTAAGTATACAATATGGCATTGTTAACTATAAGCACAGTGTTATACAGCGGATCTCTTAAACTTATTTGTCTTGCATAACTGAAAGTATACCCTTTGAATGGCGATTCCGCAGACCTTGATAGCCACCATTCTAATCTATGTTTCTATGAGGTTGATTATTTTAGATACCTCATATAAGTGAAATCATACAGTATTTGTTCTGTGTCTGGCTGATTTCACTTAGTGTAATGTCTTCCAGACTCATCCAAGTTGTCACATACAGCAGGATTTTATTCCTTTCAGGTATGAATAGTATCCCATTGTGTGCATATTCTACATTTTCTTTATCCATTCATTCATCAATTGACATTTAGGTCATTTCTATACCCTGGCTATTGTATTATTATTGCATTATTCCTGCAATGAATGTGAAAGCACATCTCTTGTCAAGATCCTGATTTCAGTTCTTTTGGATATGCCCTCTTTGGTGTTAAGTTGTATGAGTTCTTTATATATTTTGGATATTAACCCCTTCTTCGGTGTATCATTTGTGAATATCTCCTCCAATTCAGTGGGATGTCTTTTTGTTTTGTTGATGGTTTCCTTCACTGTACAAAAACTTTTAGTTTGATGCAGTTCCATTTATTTGCTTTTTTTTTAATTGCCCTTATCTAAGGACACATATACAAAAAGATATTGCCAAGAGCAACATCAAAGAGTTCATTGCCTATGATTTCTTCTAGTAGTTTCATGGTTTCAGGTCATACATTTAAGTCTTCAACACATTTTGAGTTTATTTTTGTATATAGCATAAGAAAGTGGTCCAATTTTATGGTATTTTTTCTCTCATTTTTGAAGGGTATTTTTTCTAGCTATGAATTTTTTTTTTAAGATTTTTTTATTGTTTTTGATAGAGAGAGGAGAGATACAGAGACAAAGTCAGAGAGAAGGGGGAAGACCCAGAACAGTCTCCAGAGTTGCACATCATTGGTCTTTCCACATAGTTTCATTCCACAGGTGGGCGAGGCTGTACAGGGCAGGAACTGGGCTGAGGTCTCGCCCCAGTGAGAACTGAACTGGGGACACTCCCCAGTTCAGCACGTGGGTCCACACGGGCCGATCTTCAGTCCCCGGGGCTGCAAAGTGAGCGCTTAACCCACTGAGCCATCCCGGCTTCCCTGAAATTTTTTTTAAGGTGACTTTTTAGCTTTAGTTTTCAGCAGTTTGAGAATTGTTAAGTATAGTTTTCTTTGTACTTCACCTTTTTGGTGTTTGACTGAGATCTTGAATTTGTAAGTCATTATTTTCATCAAATTTGGAAAAACTTTGGCCATTATTTGTTCACTTTTTTTTATTTTTTCATTCTTTTCTCTTGGAAAAATTAGCTCATGGAAAATCAAAACCTGACTACATCAAGTCATGATTCAATTACAGAAATGATTTGTCTCAAATAATAAAACATCTTTCAAAACATTAATTTTACCCACAATACCTTCTTTTAAGCTGCCATGTGGTACTTTTGGTCCTCACAGACGTAATTTGAATGACATTATTCAACAAGTACAATAGAGATTTTTTCCAATACAATAATAAGTAATCATGTAAAGAAAAACTCTGAAGCATTAGTAGGCAAAAAAAAAAAATTTTCTTCTTGCATTATAATAAGCAAGTCATTTTATAGAATAAATCTAAAATTATTTTTTAGTTATGTGAACATAATATACTTTATGTAGATTATGGAAATTAGTACATAGTAAGCACTCAATAAATAGTATTAAGCAAATAATATCGTCATTAAGACTTTTATTGATAGTCATAGAACAGAGGATTTTATCCTTTCATGAACTCCACAATTCTAAAACAGTTTTTAAAAAATTTTGCAAAAGTGTGCATGTGATTTTTAATTATTTAGAGCAGGTATGTCCAACCTGTGGCCCATGACAGCTTTGAATACAATCCAACACAAATTCTTATAACATTATGAGATTTTTTGCAGCCATTTTTTTTTACTTTATCTCATCAGTTATTGTTAGTGTTAGTGTATTTTATGTGTGATCCAAGACAGTCCTTCTTGCAGTGTGGCCCAGGGAAGGCAAAAGGTTGAATACTGCTGATTTAGAGTTATACTCCTAACCCATTTAGTTGGATCGGAGAGCAAAAAGTAAAAAAGTCTGTTAATATTCCTAGTATGGGGGAAGCCGGGATGGCTCAGTGGGTTAAGCGCTCACTTTGCAGTGCCAGGGA
Organism: Craseonycteris thonglongyai; assembly: GCA_004027555.1. Classification (NCBI taxonomy): domain Eukaryota; kingdom Metazoa; phylum Chordata; class Mammalia; order Chiroptera; family Craseonycteridae; genus Craseonycteris; species Craseonycteris thonglongyai. The sequence continues at coordinate 9,156 of PVKE010046082.1, read as the reverse complement.
TGAAGGATTGAATCCTGGTCCCGGCCCGTGTGCACCCATATGCTGAACTGGGGAGTGCCCCCAGTTCAGTTCTCTGTCTCTCTCTCTGTCTGTCTGTCTGTCTGTCTCTCTCTCTCTCTGTGTCAAAAATAATAAAATAAAATAAAGACCAATAAAGTTTAAAGGCATGGAAAATTAAAAAAAAATATTCCTAGTATGTTGGCTTGTGATTGAGTGAATTATTATTATTTTTTTATTTGTATGAGAGTGAAATATAAGGACTAATCTAAAAGAACTCAAAGTACAAGTGGCATAAATGTTTTTAAAACTTGTGCAGCTTCTAATGACAAATGAATACATAATTTCAAGAAATATTCATAAAAATGTAGAGGACTGAAGAATTCATAAATTGTGGATGTCCAGCTATATCAGTGTCCCCTGAGAAACAGAGCCCAAGATGGGATTAGATGGGCAAGTGATACTGTGATTGAATGGCCCAGAAAGGGTAAAGAGAGAGCTTGCAGGAGTCGAAGCGAGTCTTCAGAACATAGAACCAATCTAGACTTCCTGGAATGGAAATTGAAGGAAGGAAGGTTTAGGGAGGAAAGCCCCAGACCACAACACAGTTCTGAGAAAGGCTGGGACAGGCTACGAGGAGCCACCAAACTAAGCTTGATGTTATGAATTTGTCAAATTAATCAACTTTATTAAGTGGAACACAGGTTATTGGATAGTGATCCACAGTTCAGCAATAAACCCACAAGAGGAGTTGAAATAGATAAGTTTAGTACTCACAGGTTCTGGATAAAGTAAATACCTGACATACCTTAAGAGGATACACTGGACTTCGGCACATGCCTTTACATTAGGGTCCTTGAACAGAGTGCTTTGGAATTCCCTGGCTAAGGCTGGGATTTGGGTAAACTCAATAGGGTCTTAAGTAAGAGGAAATACGGAAAAGGCCATTGAAGGCAGGGGAGACTGTTGATCACAAGGGCTATTGGAAATATCATATGAGGAACGTACATTTGCTGGTGGCTCTGGACTGCTATTTAGGCCTCCTGCTTGCATTCAGGGGCTAGTGTGAGGTTAAGTCAGCATAGGAGGCTTGGCCAAAAAAATGGATGCTGAAGCAGCAATACAATAAGAAGCTTAACTAACTTCTCGACACTAGCCCACAGGAGTCCCAGGTCAAGTAGGAATGGCTCAGTTTTAGTACTTCCTACTGTTCTTAGTCACTGGGTGACTGCAGCACAGGGTCATGTGGCCTTGGTTCAGTAAAAATAGTGGCAGCTGGAGGCTGTCAGCCAACTCTGCTTCCTGCAGCAACATCTAAATTAAGAATGCAAACATTTACTTGCTAACATGTAGGTTGTTAGTGGTGGTGAATAGGTGGGGGTGGGTGAAATTGGTGAAAGTGGTCAAAAGGTATAAAATAAGTTCTGGAGATGTAATATATAGCATCGGTGACTGCAGTTAATAATGTATTATATATTTGAATGCTTCTAAGAGAGTGAATCTTAAAAGTTCTCATCACAAGAAAACAAAATGTGAAACTATGCGAGGTGATAGATGTTAACTAAACATTGTGATAATCATTTTGCAATATATACATATGCCAAAGCATTGTGTTTTGCACCTAAAACTAACACAATTTTGCATGTCAATCATATCTTAGTAAAAATAGAAAAAATGTTAATTTAAAATTCTATTTTAAGCATTGGAATAATTTGCAACCATAATAAAAGTATAAAATATACAAAATAGCATTACTAATATCTTTAATTTCATATCACTTCAGAGACTACTATCTTACCTCTGACCAGCCACTTCATCTTCCTTAAGGAGTATTCTAAGCTCTAGCCTTCCTCAAGTCTTCATCAAACAGCTTAATCTAGCTTGGAAACATACTTTCTCAGTGTTTCCATCACTGATGTGACAATATGATTTTGTGTCACTCCTACTTCGAAGCAGCTTTTGTTATACAAATTTAAAACAAAGTCAAAATTCTAATAAAATTCATGTGGGAGACACTAATGCAATAGCAGATGATGTTTTCTTGAAACCAAATCTGTTTGCAAGGGAATGTTGTCATTGCAGTTTCCTTTCATTTTGGTACACTAATTTACAGTGTGTCAAATGTTGCTTGAATTTCCCCATCACTTGTGATTTCTTTCAAAACTTCCATTTACACAATGTATTGGGTCTTTGGCCTTTGCTCATGTATGCACTCCATCTCACGTCTTTAATCAATATCTTGTGATTAAATTATTACTAATAAATCTTAAGCTAATTTTTTAAATGTTAATATCACTGATATCTGTTATATGGTTATTAAATGAATAATCAGAATATTTTATATATTTTAACAGTAAATAGAGAAAATAATTATAAACATATAAAATATAAACATCTATATCTACCTACTGATCTAATCACGAAGATACCATAACCATATCTACTTTCCTCATATTCTGTCCCTATTAACTCAACTAGAATAATACCACTTTTGATTTAGTCTTAAGGATTTGTAGCCTACATTGGATAAGGTAACTTGTGCATGGTACATTTTTCTGAAGCATTACCAGAACGGACTCATACATTCAAATGTTTCTGTAGCTTAGAAGTCAGGAAACCCTAAGCTTTATTTTGACTCTACAACATAAATGGATTACATTATCATTTTATATTTGAAATATTTAAAGATGATAATTATTTATAGAAAAAATAGATCTTTAAATTTGTCTATGTCTGCCATCATTAAAAAATATCTTTTATTGTTAAATTTACTAGGGTGCCATCAAAGTTTACAAAGATTTACCATTGATGGGGTAACACAGTTCACTATTAGAAAAGGAGAAAGCAGTGTCCTTGTCACCTATGGGTCTTTTATTACACACATATACCACATGTGCAATTAGATATTTCCAGGGAATTATTATAACAAACTATTTATATGACTTAAAATTTGTTAAATCTTTATAAAGACCCCTTGTTGTCAAACATGTGATGTCATTTGAGTTAAGCTATGCACACTTCCTAGTATTTTTTATTTTGAGAGATGCTGAGAAAATGTATGTCATTTAGATTAAAAATTTGTTTTAAAAATTATACGTTATATTGGGTATAAGTTCACTCTTGGGTGAACTTTATATTGGCTATAAGTATAACTTTATATTGGGTATAAGTACATCCAAAAGAACTGGCATGTACAAAAATGTTTCTCTGGATTTTTGTAATACTGACCTTTGGTAGAAGTGGGAGAAAAATAATATGGTCACACAGAGTTGCTTGAAATCTAGAATATGAATACATAGAAAATAGAAAAATATAGGTTATTATTTAACCAATAATATTGACAGGCTTTTTTCTAGTATCAAAAAGAAGCAGACATCTCAAAGTACTAAACAGAAAATAATTGATGAAAAATTGTTGTCCATACATGGTGTGTTAATCTAATATCTAGAAAACTTCATGTGGCTGAGAAAATATCATTGCACAGATCATACTTGTTAGTAATATGGATCAAAAGAATATCTATTTTTCTCCTTCTTTTCTCTGTTTTTCCCATAACAAGGTCAACTGTAGAAGAACAAAGTGTTGCTAGTGTGTCTGCCAAGTTTTAATTGAAATGTTGTGATAAATTTCATTGCCAGGTCAGATGTTATTTTCTGGTTAAGGAGGGTCAAGCTGGGCTCTTAAAGAACCACTTTTGATTTTTATAGTGTCCAGTGATTTGTTCCTGGAAGTTGATTTACTGCAGGTCTGACCTCTGTCCTCTCAGTTAACCTGTGCCAACATTTTCAAGTCTTGAGGTCACCTACGGCCACTGGCAGAAAAAAGTATTTTATTAAACTGGGCTTCTCGTTTTATTAGTGTGAAACTAGGCCTCTTCTAATCGATAAAACAGGAAGCATTCACTTTATTGCTTTAGACTACAGACTAAAGGTCGTTTAACACAAATAGCATGGGGCACATGACAAAAACAGCAGTAAATAGTTGATGACTCAGCATAAATAACTTGGTTAACACACAAAAAAGTGTGCTTTCATGCGCACACCATTAGGTTAATAAAAAATGTTAAAAATTGTTAAGATTTAGGACAATTATATTTTGAATGACCATCCCTACAATTGGTTAATTTTAAGTTATATAGCTTTGGTTTGATATTTGAAAATACCAATCTCAAGGTTCTGCATAAGGATTGATATAATACCAATGTTTATAAGAATACAGCTTCTTTTTCACAAGTTCAGAGGGTTTTATTAGTGTAAATATTATAAAACTTTCTTTAAAGAGAGTAAATTTTAGAGAATTTATCTGTATAGTTATCTGCATAGTAAGAAAAACAAAGAAAATTGCGATAACTTTGTCATTTCATTGAAGAAAAAATATTGTGGTGTTGACATGAAGAATGAAGTAATATGTATTCATTATCTTCATCTTGCTGAATGTTTCTCAAATTGACTAAGGGTTGGTCGTGACTATAATCACTCAGAATCACATGCTTCATTCAGTCTTATAGCCTGAACTGCAAGTAGTTTTATTTCAAATACTAATATACTTCTTAAATATCTTTACACCTTAGTAATATTTTCAGTCTTTCATTAACATTTGAAGATTCCCTTATATTACTTGAATAACAACTTTAATTTTATCATTTTAAGACAACTTATTTATGTAGTTTCTGTGACATATAAATGTACACAAATGTTAATATAATAATAATTTTTTGTATTTCTAATGTCTTATCAATAGGTATAGGTTTTATTGAAATATTGAGTACACATATGCTCTATAGCAAAAATTTTCTATGATGAAAGTTTTAATCAACATGACAAAAATAAAAGGATGATTAAATTTACATACAGAACACCTTCCTTTGAATTGTGGACAGAAATTTATGATAAGAAATTTAGACATTTTAAACAACTTGCTCAAAGCTTATGATAATTCTTAAGTAAATAACTGAGATGAGTATGAAACAGATATAACTTACAATTTGGAGTTGAAGAATTATTTGTTTTGAGTTTAGGATTCAGTGAGCTAATGTACTGAAAAGTGTAAAGCATAATATATGTTATTATTTTAGTTATTCCTTGGTGGAATTTATTCATAAACTTATTAACTAAGTTAAATGTTTACTGCTAGCTTTCAGTTTCCTAGAACTGCAGTGTATGCACTTTAATGCTTTAGTCATTTATGCAAATTATTGACAGTCATAAAAAACTCAGAAAAGTTTACTAAGCATACAGCAGTGAATAGGGTGCTGTGTCAGACTTAACTTTTTGTAATGAAAGGCAAGCAAGAAGTTTGTCTTTACAACAAAGGACTAGGACTTTATAATCAGTGGACTATGGTCATTCAGATTAATTTTTCTCAGAGGCTTCAAGTATGCAAATTCAATTTGATTAATTTTTATAACATTCAAGAAATAGATTCTTTGGGTCTCCATGAGAGAACACGTCATTTGCATTAATGAAATTTTCATTGTCAACTGGTTATTTATAAGCAGGATGCCATTATAGCTCCGGAGTATGTGAAGAGGGAGACCATGATCATGATAACAATGACTTTGGGTTTGATTTTCTTCAGACCATAGGCTGGATTGGAGGCCTAGGGAAGTAAGAATTAGGAGCTAATTTCGTGAGCTAATTTTATGAGCCTTGGAGCATGAGGAGTGTTCTGGATCCAGATGACAAAGCATGGCAGAGAGTTGTAGAGGTGTCCTTTTCCTCCATGTCTGCAGTGAACCATGTCTGCAGAGAAGCTTTAGCAATCTGAACGACAGACATTTGAGATCTCAAATTAACAGTGGCAATAGGGAGTTCATTACAAGTGGTTTTGTAGTGCTTTATATAAAATAGAGCAAACCAAAGAAGGAAGGCAAATACATGGAGAGGGTCATGTGGCAATTGTGGCAGTCTTACTGGTGACTGCTGTGTATGCAAATGTGAAGGGGCAATTTAAAGTCTTGCAGAAAATCATGCCAAACATTTGGAGCACGATGGGGATATTCATGTGCAGGTAGTCATTATTTAAAATAATATTTAATATCACAGTTAGGTAAGGCCTCCACTTGAGTCTAAAAAGTCTCCAGTAGCAGGTAAATAATCATAATACAGGCGCCATTCTAAGGACTATATATAAAATGACTCATTTCATCCTCATAAGAACCCTAGAAGGTAGTTATACTTGTATTCAAATTTTATAGATTTAAATGCTATATATATATGTTCTGTCTGTTAGTCCTCACAACAATGCTTAGAAAACTGCATTATAAACGTGTTAACTTTATTTCACCTATGAGAAAACTAATTTTGTGAAGTCGAACTCACGGAAGGCTACCAGCTGACAAGGAGCAAACTAGGTCTATCTGGTAATGCCATTAATTCTGCAACACCTTATTACACTGAAATCCACGCAATCAACTCCACATTCTTTGGCGATATAGACATAGGTCTTGTCTTCTATGGCACAAACTTGTGTGAACTTGACTTTATTATGTCTACCACTCTATTTAACCTAGTTTTTGTTGACTTTCATGCATAATCAATGACAGTAGGAAAGAAAATGATGAAAAGCAAACAAAACATTAAATATATATGTAATATATATACACATATTACATATATGTATGTGAATATACATATACACATATATATGTGTGTTCTTGTTAAAATACTTCTTTTTGAAGATTTATTTTATTGTTTTTGACAGAGATAGAGAGAGAAGGAGAGAAGGGGAGGTCCCAGAGCAGTCCCCATAGTTGTACATCACCAGTTTTCGACGTGGTTTCTTTGCTTACAGGTGGGCAGGGGACTGCTCAGGCTAGGAACTGGTCCGGAGGCTTTCCACATGGGAGGCATGCCCCTGTGAGCTGGGGGACAAACCAGGTGGCCTCCCACATGAGAAGCTCACCTCGGTGAGAACTGAATGGGGGGCCTCCCACATGGGAAGCATACCCCAGTTCAGTATACGGGTTCACGAGCTAGCGCCAGGAGTCAGTTGTCGGACCCTGGAGCTGCAAGGCGAGCTCCTAATCTGCTAAGCCAACCCTGCTTCCCCTAAAATACTTCTTGATGCTATTATATCCCAAGGTAGTTCACGAAGGCCAATGATTATTGTGTGAAATAGATGACGTTTCATTTAATTCATATTTATTTATTAAGGGAGCTATAAATTTCTGTGTTCTTCCATACTTCTTACTTGTCTTCATGTACTTTGTTCTTTGGCTTATAAATTAATGAATTACTATTTGAAATTATTTCTTTTTTCTATTTGATGTTTAGCAAATGCCATCTGTCTCCAGAGGACAGGTCGTTTGTTGTTATTAGGGCACCATGCAGAGCAGAGCATGTATAAACATAGAGGTTGGAGTCTAATTAGTTGAGCTCTTTATGGGGGTGGATCATCTCCCTGCACAATGCTCAACAGGACAAAGTAAGGACAACTGTCTTTACAGCATCAGCTGCCGCCCTGAGTTTACTATTTTGCCACTGACACCAAGTCTTCTTTGTTTATCAAATAATTAACAGTAATGATGTCTTGCTGCTTAGCTTTGTTGTGGAACCAGGGATTCTTCATTGTGGATTTGGTAGGACTCTGAGTCTTAGGCTGGTGGCTTGACTGTGTCATAAGCACCAGCAAGCAATTCTAGGCTTAATTACCTCCCTGTTTTGTTCTTTACTTTGGGTAATAAACATCCAGTCTAAAGGCAATTTGAGGCAGAAAGAGAATAGAAAGGGGAAGGGTACCCTCCTCATGGCGATGCATCTATCAAATAACTAAAAAATGTTGTGCCTTGAATTCTTAAACATTATTGTAAGTCCCCATCTTATATGGGAAAAGCATTTTAAAGAAAGTTATTCAAATAAAACACAACCCTACAGATACACAATCTGTTTATGAAATATGAGGGAATTCAATTACCCATGAATGGATGAATGGCTTTTTTCCCCTCTCTTTGTCTGGTCATCATTGTTACTGTGAATTTCTTTAACAAAAGATACCAAAATAAACAGAAATGTCTTCATTGAACTGTGAGCCTGCAGTTAAGTGGCATATCTAGGGGAGTGTGCCTCTCTGGGATGTATTTAGTATAGCTATGATTTTTCTTTAGTGGTATATTATTGAATTTTTAGCAAAGTCACACTAAAAAGAAGAAACTATTACATAAGAATGAGCAAAAATCTAGAAAACCACCACATAGAGCTTTAAATTTTTTTCTTGCAAAAAAGCAATAATATTTATTTGATTAGAAGTGTTAAATATAAGAAGATAATTGGGTTAAATTCATTCATTGTAAATACAATCATATGGAAACTATATGTATTTGAGCACTTGAAATTTCTTTTTTTTAATCTCAGTGACTAATTAATTGACGATTGAGTTCCAGCTTTTTTGTATGGAAAACATATTTTAAAACAAACATTAATATGCAATATTTGCTAGTGACTTTCAGTGCTCTTAGTGACATTTGGAACATTAAAAATGCCAACACCCTAAAATTGTAGAGATAATTATAAGCAGTAATACTATTATCTACACTATTTTAGCTAGCTAGCTCTTGTGGATAAGTGACCAATAGTTCAACATAAAGTTTACTTGTTCTATGTGTATGAAGAATTTAATCATTCCACAAGGTATTCCATATTTTGGTCTCTTTTCCATTTAGAAGAGTATCTGAGTTAAGTTATAGATTCTGCATAAAGTAGACTATATTCAGTACATATTTCAAATAGTGAAACAACTTTCTATCACATTTAACAAAATTAGGTAGACTCTGTATGGAAGGTTTTACATATAGAAAGGAAGGGCATTTCTATAAAAATGTAATTTTTATGTTTTCTAAAGAACTGTGCACAAAATATATTCATTGTTGTGAAATTCCTAGATTATTAGTTGGAAATGCTTCTCAGATTTTCAGGGATGAGATATATTTTCTAAAGATGATACACAGCCTTCTCCCCAACAAACAAGGAAACTACTGCTTTCCTTGGATTCAACTAATCTTTTCCATTTTTATCTACATTTTGAAAAGTAGATTTTACATTCACATTGAACCTTATACCATATTTATATATAAATAGAAAAGAGAAGTTTAAACAGTTCAACTTTTTAAATACAACATATCAGAAATATTGTTAGATTTTCACTACATCTGTAATTTACTAT
>PVKE010046081.1:0-12383 GCA_004027555.1 Craseonycteris thonglongyai | reverse complement strand
TGTTGCCATTTAAGTTCTGCCCAATCATATGCAATAGCTATTTATTCGTTTAAATGCCTATTTACTCAAATGCCAAGGAATCATCAAAGACTTTCATGTGGCATGCAGAAATTTTTCTAAATATATTCTGTATTTATTCTCAAAAAGCAACCAACAATTAGAAATATCCACAATTTCATGGGCATGAAATACAAAATGGCAAAAACATAACCAGAGACACTTTCAGATGCTCTCCTCCTCTAAGCAAGTAACTAAAAGGACAAAGCAATTAAATAAAACCAAACACAGCCACAGAATGTGGAAAACCATCCCACACAGTGCTGCTCTCATGGTTGCACCCACCCTCACCAATTACCTTTCTCTCGTTGCCTCACCCATGTGGATTTTTACTATTTAGCAGCTAGATTTAGAGACAGTTCCCTGGATCTGAATCCTTGACTCAACTCTGCCACTAATCAATGATGTAAATTCAGACATAAGCCCTTTGTGCGTTAGTTCTTTATTCAAAATAATGAGGCTACTAATTCTGACCACCTCATAAATTGTAGGAAGTGTTAAATTGTAACAGTAACAATAATGCATGTACAGTGTTATGTGCTATGCTTAAACAATTGTGCTTCTGTAATAAGCATCCCCCAAATCTTAACCCAGCAAAAGCATATTTCTTATTCATGTTACCGTACATGGCCAACTCTGGTCACTATCTTTCCAGTACATGCTTATACAGTGAATAAAAAAAAACGTGGCAAAAGCCACATGACTTTTAAAAATGTCACCCCAAATGACTCACATCAGGTTTTTTTCCATCAGTCACATATTTCTTCAGTCACAACAAGTCACACAACTGTTCTAATTTCATAGAGGGTAGAGAAGTACCTCTCATATGTCATGTCCCTGGAAGAAGAGAAAAACCAGCATACTTTTGAATAGTCCTAATAGTTACCAAGGCATTAGAATGTGTGTTAACTGTTGTTGCTGCTGTTGTTGTTGTTCTTATCAACATCTTTACGGAATGTCAGAGCTAGAACGCACTGGAGTTCTACTGCATCCCATTTACTTATTCACTCAATCTTTTTATTGATAATTAGTCAATATTTATTGAGAGTTGTTGTGTAAAGAATTTGTCTGGTATCTGTCACAGGTTCCTGGGAGGAGGCTTCTAAACCCTTGGAATTTCCCAAGTGATAGAAGAGTCTTTGTTATTCCTGGTGGCCCCTAGGATGACATCTGAGTTTATGTAATGAGGTGACTCATGGTAGGCCCAGGCTTTTAGGGTAGAGTCTGACTGTGCTGGAAAGACCAATCATGTGACAAGATGGTTGGTCTTTGAGACACATGATATCCACCCAAACTTGTGGAGAGGAACTTGAGATCAAGTTCTATCTCATGACCAATGTTCAATTAATCATGCCTAGGTAATGAGCCAAAAAGAAAAAAAAAAAACAACCTCTGGACGCCAAAGCGTGAGTGAGCTTTCCTGGCTGGTAGTCATATACCATATTCTGTCAGGGTGACATGTTCTGATTCCACAGGGAGAGGACACAGAAGCTCCATGTTGGGGACCCCAGATCTTGCTCTATGGATCTCTTCTTCAGGCTGGTCCTGATTTGGATCCTTTATAATAAAACTATAATCATAAATGTAGCCCTATTCCTGAGTTCTGTGAGTCATTCTAGTAAATTATTAAACCTGAGGGATAGTGGGAACCCTCAAATTTGTAGCCAGTTGGTCAGAAGTGTGGGTGGCCAGGGAACCCCTCTGAATTGTGGCTGGTGTTGAGTAAGGGCAGTCTTATTGGGGACTGTGTTCTTAACTTGTGAAGTCTGCACTGTCCACATAGTTAGCATCAGAGATGCATTGCAAGGGCCTAATATAAGCCCAGCACTGGCAGTGTAGAGGTTAATAAAACAAGCTCAGCTTCTGCTCCCATAGACCTTATAGTCAAGAGGAGGAAACATATTTAAAACAAACGGGCCAAGACTTACTAGGAATATCATTGTAAACTGAGTCCTCTTACATGCTATATTAATAATAAGGCCAAAAGACACTATGAGCCATGGCTCTTAACAGAAAACAAGATTATCCTAGATAAAGGTATTGCATTGTTAACTCCTATCTATCCTGAAGTACCTTCTCTATAACTAAATATCACATTCATAAGGGAAAAAGTCTTACATGTATATAGTATCTTCAACACACACTAAGAAAGAAGCATCCATGGGATGCCAGGATAGCTCAGCAGGCTGAGCACTTGCCTTGCAACCACAAGATCCAGGGATTGAATCCTGGCCCTGGCCCATGCAACCCCGTATGCTGAACTGCAGTGCATCTGTAACCACCGGGATAGCAGCAAAAGTTCTCACCTCCCATAAGGGAGGCCCCCAATTCAGTTCCCGCCCTGCGCGGCCCACATCCACCTGTGTGGAATGAGACTACGTCACAGCTAATGATGCACAACTATGGAGACTGCTCTGGGCCCTCCCCCCTTCTCTCTCTCTCTCCTTCTCTCAAACAATAAAATCAAAATCTTTTTTAAAAAAAGAAAGAAAGAAAAGAAAATAGCATCCACTAGCTGAACACCAGTGCTACCATTATAAACCTCCTACAAAAAGGTCATATAGCCAAAGTGGTGCATCTTATGACATTTAGTTGTAATTCTGTTTTTATCATATTATTGCAAAAGTTGTTTAGGAAAAGAATTATGGGTGTGTGTGTGTTTTCCAGTGAGTTGGATTTTACCTTGTCATGTTTAACAGATGCTTCAATTCCAACAAGTTGGATTTGGGGCAGCAGTAGCAAGACCAACAAGAGCATGATTCCTAATTGCCCCTTCCCACTTCAAAGTTTTGAAGGCTTAATTGATCAGGTGTTTAAATAGATCCAACCTAGTAAAAGGCCATAAATTCAGGGTCACACCCCTTCCTGACCTTATTCTTAATGAAAGCTATACGGTCTTCATTACAGATGTCCCAAGTCCTCACTTCTCCAGGCCAAGTAGAGACGAGAATATAATCCCAGCAAAATGATCATTTCTGTTTTCACTTGTTTGTTTGTTTTTATCAACATAGGATCATATCTAGGTATGTGTGTGTGAATGTGCATTATGTAATATGAGATCAAGATCATTATATATATAATGTTATATATCTATTGATCATAAGATATTATCTTTTATATGTCTATATACACATATACAATATATATGCATTATTCTATGCCATTAAATATTCTTCTAAGGCTTAATTTTTGATAGAGAATACAATCACATCCTATGGTAAGTTATAATTGCTCGTGCTATTTATTCCTATTATTGACATTTAGATTGCTTTCAGTTCTTTCACCATCATAAATAATGCAGAACTGACATCCCTGAACATAAATCTTTGTCCACACACCTTTGACTATTTTCTCAGGGTAAATTGCTAGAGGATAAACAATGGGTCAAAGGAAAGAAACATACTTAAGTCTTTGGTACTCAGTGCCAAAATGCTCTCTATAAAGTTGGTATTAATTTTTCCTCCCACGAGGAGTGATAGTATTACTCTCTTACTGATACAAGAAAATTTGGCCTAAGAACAACTTAACATTGACACATTAGAGCGGCACCTCGCACTCTGGGCAATTTTGTCCCCAGAGGTTGTCATAACTGGTACGATGCTACTGGTATTTAGTAGCTGGAGGCTAGGGATGCTACTAAACATCCTACAAGATAGCAGGCATCCCCCATAACCATGAACTATCCATCTGAAAATATCAAGTGTCAAAGCTGAGAAATCCTGCACTGGGGCATCCCCTTTAAATTTGGGACCAAAACAAGTGACTTCTGTCACAGTATCATGCTCTTCCTCTTGAAAGTCCAAAGCAATTCATTAAGGATACTATTTAAGCAAGATATAAAACTGATGGCAGGGAGGAGACAAAATTATCAATAGTTTTCAGAACCATAATTGCACATTTTAAAATAAAATAATTAACTGGAAAATAGTAGTATGAGTATAGAATCTTACCCTATTCTTTTTGCTTTCCAATAAAGAGCTAACTGCTATGTAAACTCAATTATATAACACTCACCAATATTACATATTTATTAAGTCAAATATTAGGTCCCAGAATTGTTCTAGGCACTAGATATATGACAATAAATTAGAAACAACATCTTTTTACTTACTTAGCTCATTGAGTTTACATGTTAGTGTGAGAAGACTCCAAAAAAAAAGCATACGAGGGCTGTCTGGAAAGTATCCAGCCATGTAATCTGAAAAATAGAAGCATTTATGCCTGAGATTTTTATGGACAGCCCTTGTATAAACAAGTAAATATACTGTGTATTCAATAGTGATAAATTCTACCCGCCCCCCTGCGCCCCCCAGCCCCACCCCCAAAAAAGAATAAAGCAGGGCACAGAGGAGAGAGAATTCTTAGAGGTACAAAAGAACAAGATCTTATGGATGCTTGTCCTATAAAGCTTTTGGCTTTTACTTTGGAGAACTTCAGAAGCCGTCGGAGGATTTTATAGAGTAGTGACATGTTCTGCTAAAAATGTTTTCAAAGGACAGAAGGATGGTCAGGAATTAAGGATAGAAGCAGGTGGGGAGGCCCGGATGGCTCAGCGGGTTGAGCACCCGCTTTGTAGCCCCGGGGTCCAATGATTGAGTCCTGGTCCTGGTCCCAGGCCCAGCTTGTGTGAACCCATGTGCTGAACTGGGGTGTGGCCCCAGTATGGTTCTCACCGGGCTGAGCTTCCCATGTGGGAAGTCCCCAATTTGGCCCCTGCCTCGACAGGATGGGCTTCTCATGCAGGAGGCCCCCAGACCTGGTTCCCACCCTGCACAACCCTGCCCACCTGTGTGGAATGAAACTATGTCAAAAACTGATAATGTGCAACTATGGAGACTGCTCTGGGCCTGCCCCCTTCTCTCTGTCAAAAATCATAAAATAAATCTTAAAAAAAAAAAAGAAAAAGGATAGAAGCAGGTAACAGAGAAACAAAGGGGTAACCAGAGACAAATCTAGGTTGGAATCTAGGCCATTGTAAGAATTTTGGATTTTACTCTGAGGAAGATGGACCATCCAGAGAATTTTGAGCAAAAGTATATAATATGATCCAACTCAATTTTTTTTTAATTTTATTTATTTATTTATTTTTGACAGAGAGAGAGAGAGAGAGAGAGAGAGAGAGAGAGAGAGAGAGAGAGAGATACAGAGACAGAGAGAGAACTGAACTGGGGGAGCTCCCAGTTCAGCATATGGTTCCGCACGGGCCAGGGTCGGGATTCGATCCCCAGTCCCCAGCGCTGCAAAGTGAGCACTTAACCCACTGAGCCATCCCGGCTTCCCCAACCAACTCAAATTTTTAAGAGTACTCTGGCTATCATGTAAGGAACACACTGTGTGGGTAAGGTAAACGCAGAAACAATTGAGGCAACAAAGTCCTTTAATGCTTGCAGGGAAATTCTAGTTCCTGCCCTCATGCCCTCATCCACATTTGTTCTGCTCATTCTTAAATGGTTCAAATAGACAAGTAAAGAAACATCGTTTAAAATAAAGAATTAATTATTTTTTAAAAGAAACAACATTGTTTTTATTTCTCTTGGCAAGCAAATATTAGTAAAAAAAAAAAAAAAGTCATTCAGTAGAAAAAGTTTCTTTTTATTTCATCTTGGCTTCATTGGACCACCTGCAAGTTTCTTTTGCTCACGGGAAGATAAAGTTACTTGATCCTGGGACTTTAGGAAAGATTTAAATCTCACAATCAGCGATTCTAAAGTCTCCCCTAACCGTTTTAAGGAATGATTTGTAGCCCAGCTGACTGGAATGATATATTCCTCTGGCTTTTCAAAGAAGCAAAACCTTGGAAGTGCTCCCAGCTATCACTGGGTCCTTTTTCATGAATCCTTTTCAACAGCATCAGGCTCTGCTCATTAATGTCTGCTCCTGATAGGTCACCCAGAAGAAAGGAATTATATTCTCCTTTAGGCAGACACCTTGACATGGGACCTATGACCATGTTGAGAATAACATTCCTTAATGATTCTTTTCAAGGACTCATGGCTTTCTTCGGCTTAACAGCCAACCTTGTGAAATGAAGACCAGGTTTATCCTCTTACTACATTATATATTTTTATTTAGTGGTTATCGTCTTTGAGGGCTGTACTTGGTTAGCAGTGATTGGCAATGGAGTTTTATGGACAAGCAAGGTGTCATAACTTAGGAACAGGGTACAGGGTGGTATCCACAGGAGTACATATCAGAGGAGGGTAAGACCTGACTCCTTAAACTATACACCAAGGTATGGCAGGCAATGGGGGAAGTTCCCTGAGTTCAAGGACAAGCCCCAGACTTGGATGGAGATGGTGAGTTTACGGAGGGGAGTTGGAAGGCAGTAGGCACCCAGATAGACACCAAATCTTATGTCAACATGGAAAGTAGATAGCAAAGCTGTATCTTAAGGGAGCATATGTCACCCAAGTCTTATCCCTGCGGGTCTCAGATGTGTCTCTAAAGCAGCTATGACTGAGACACTAGACAACGTGGTTCTTGAAAGAAAAGTGCTTCCAATATACTGTACTTTCTAAATGACTTTCCATTGAACTAAATTAGAATGTCTGCATGGATAGATGGGTGGGTGGGTGGATGGATAGATGGATCAATCTAGGTAAATACCTTCATTTTTAAAAAACCAGATGGAAGAACAGAGACTACTGGAGTATGTCATTAATTGGTTCATCTCTAAACCTACATAAGGGATCTTCAGTGTGCTTGCTTTTGGCTTTCTGGGATAGGCCAAGGGAATTGATCTGCTTCTTGGTCTTGTATTATTGCTCCATTCGGTATGATCCCATCAAACAAAAACAATCTGTCAGTGGATTCAGGGGCTTCTTTTACTCTTATTACAGTATGATATGATTTTCTTTTAATGCTTCTGGAGATTTACAGAAGGAAAAAGCAGAGGGAATTCTAAAGCCATGAAGAAGGTGCCAAATCAAGAGGAAAATTACTGGGGAGAGTGCAGGACAGGGCGGTGCTAAGATGAAAATATAATAGAAAGAGTCAGACAGAGATCCTGGTTTGGATGACAGCTCTTCACCTCCATTCCAAAAGAGGTCTGGGTGTCATCTATCGATCACTTCTGGCTGCCCTTCCTCCATAACCCACACCACTGGTCAAAGGCAAGAGGTAAGTCACCTGCCCAAAGACAGCTTTCATCTGAACTGCCTGACTATACCTTCAAAACATGTTCCTGCTCTTGATTTTTCTCCACATGTTTACTTACCTCGGAGACCCTACAGCTAACTGCTGTGCCCTGAACAAGTCTTCTAGTTTCCTGCCTAATTGTCTTGGCCATGTGATTGTCCCTGTCTGACAAGACCGTCCTGCCATCTTCTCCTTCTGAAACCTTGGCTGTTCCTTGCTTGCCTCCAACACAGCCTCCACCTCCATGATACCTTCCAGGTGCAGATGGACCTTCCCTTGGACTGTGTGGCCCTTTACTTAGGGTCTGATCTGAAAAACTACAAAGTCTTTGGTAGCTACTAGAAAGTCATTTAACCTAAGACTCACCTTTGTTATCTGTGAAATAGGGGTGTCACCTGCATTGCCTCTCTCACCAAATTGCACTGAAATGAGTGCTATGTGTGAAACACTACAGAAGCTGTGAAATGCTTTTGAACTAAGATGAGTACTATTATAGGAACCCTGTGCCTTATAACCACAGCCAGATAAAGACCTTCAAATATCCTAAACTCTGAAAAAATTATGTCTCCCCAGTGTAAAAAAAAGGAGGAGGGGGGATTCTAGGACGGCTCAGCAGGTTAAGTGCTCGTCTTGCTGCCCCAGGGTCTGAGGATCAAATCTCAGCCCTGGCACATACAGACCCATATGCTGAATTGAGGTGTGCCCCAGTTTGGTTCTCACTGGGCAAGCTTCCCATGTGGGAGGCCCCCAGCTCACGAGGGTTTGCTTCCCATGCAGGAGGCCCCCGGCATAGTTCCTGCCTTGCACAGACCTGCACCCACCTGTGGAGTGAAACTATTTCGAAAACTAATGATGTGCAACTATGGAGACTGATCTGGACCTTCCCTCTTCTCTCTGTCTTTCTCTCTGTCTCTGTCCTCTCTCGCTCGCTCTGTCAAAAACAATAAATCTTTTTTAAAAAGATAAATAATACTGAAGCATAATATTAATTTTAAGTGTAAATGAAGTTGGACAGTGACTATGTCACTGCTTTATCTTTCTGAAAAATCAAATTCTGGGGAAGCCGGGATGCCTCAGCGGGTTAAGCGCTTGCCTGGCTGCCCTTCGGTCCAGGGATTGAGTCCCTGGACCTGGCTCATGAGGACACATATGCTGAACTGGGGCAAGCTTCCCATGTGGGAGGCCCCGATTTGGTTCCTGCCTTGCGTGGCCCCACATCCACCTGTGTGGAATGAAACTATGTCAAAACTGATGATGCATGGCTGGGGAGACTGCTCTGGGCCCTCCCACTTCTCTCTGTCTCTTGTCTCTCTTTCTCTCTCTCTCTCTCTCTCTCTCTCTCTCTGTCAAACAATAAAATAACTCTTAAAATAAAAAGGAAAAAAAATCAAATTTTGTTTTCTTTGCCTTTTCAAGTTGGCTTTATATCTTGGCTTTGCAGCTTTCCTAAGTCTTATGATAACCTGGTGATACATTTTATCCCATCTACTACGCGGGGTGTTCCTTGAAGCCTTAGCCAGCACTCAATAAATACCGGTATTTGCTAAACTTAATTCTGCCTCCCGACACTTTGTAGAAATTTGTCTTCTATGTTAGTAGGAAAGCTTCACAAACAGTAAGAAGCATACGAGTAAACGTCTCTCAGCAATCATACCTCAATCACTAACCAGGAAATTATTGAAAGCAAAGTATATGTGTAACTCAGAAGTGGAACAATGGGAAATACAAACAAAATGAAGAAAGAGGTGTATATTCTCAAAAAGTATATGAGAGGGGATGGGAGGGAGAAAAGGGGAGTCAGGGGAAGAAGGAAGTGAAACAACTAGGGGAGGGGTGGAGGAAATGAAGAAGCTCTTAAAGTAAAACATTAGGAGGAATCGCAGCAGCAATTTAAGTTGAAATGGACTTTAGGTGATATTTAACCTAACACCCCACCCAAATTTAAGCTCTTATCTAAACAAAAGAGCAGACAGGGAGCAGGTGAGGCACGGACACCTCCAGGAAGGCACTTCACTCGTTTCCAGAGGCCTGCACTCTGAGGCTCATTCCTAAAGGTCCCGCAGGCCTCCCGCTTCTGCTGGCTATGTTCTAGAAAACGGAGGCGGTTTGCTTTGCATGGGGACAGACGTGAATATTAGTGCCCTCATTTCTCTCATTTCTTTCTCTCACTTTCTTTCCAGTTCCTTTTGCCTCTCGTCCTCTGCCATCAGCATTTTATCTGCCCACCAGTGTACTTTTTAGACCTCTTTCTTTGTGCTGTCCAGGATTTTAGTCAAATGCGTTCTCCTGGGGAGGTTACCTACTCCAGAGCTCATCTCAGCAGTGAGGAGCTTCCTAGAGCTACCATGAAAAGTATATATGCATTTCTTCTGAAAAAATAAGATAAAATTTCAACCAAAACCTTCAATTAGAAAAAAAAAAAATTGTTGCACTTACGATAGTTACAGAACAGCCTTTGCCGTCTGAAAAGACTGCTGATAGGGAGCTATGCACCTGGGGAAAGTTACTTCACCTCCTCACGTTTTAGTTTCCTCTTCTGTAAAGCGGGAATAACAACGACCCAACACAGGAAAACCACTTAGCCGGGTACCGTGCCGTTTTCAGCCTCTCCACTCACTACTGGCGTTTTCCTTTACCTTCCAAATAAACTATTTGTGCTTGAATTCTTGTCTCAAGATCTTGCTCTGGTGTGGAGAGAGGCAGGCCTTCCCAAGACACTTGGAAGTGACATTCTTTGTACAGACAGCAGTCCTTAGAATGTTCTTCCCTAGTTTCCCAGTGTAAGGCAAATAGACATTGAGGTGTTTGATTCCATGGCAAAGTCCACCGTGTGATCATCCAGGCCTGGCCACAGGCAATTACAAAGGCTCTGCCTGGCAGGCCTTGGGGGTGGGGACACGCTGCTCTCCTCCCTTACACACATCTGCATTCCTCCCCCAGGTGCCTTCATGTGCCAACCTTCTTACTGGTGAGCCCTTCACCAAGGCCTTTCTCAGGCACCTCTGCCATGATTGTCTGGTAGGCCTTGAAGACACATTCGGACTCAGTAGTCAATAGTTTTCCATGCCTAACTCTTCTTCTCCCACCACATCCTAAGACAGCAGGAGCCTTTTGTTTAGGGTTCCCCCAGTAGTGAGATGATCCCCAAATCTGTGCTAATTTACCTAGCCCCTCACCCACAACACTGTTCAAAAATGAAACAAGGGGTATCAGTGTTTTTTCCTGCCTCACCTCTTGTTTATACTGTCATAGTAGGTGAGTAAAGGCTAGACGGCTACTTCCATTTCCATGTGGTTTCAGTGACCACCTCAACACCTGGAAACAGCTCTCTAGCGCAACTCCTCACAGAGATTAGCGACCTGCAAAGAAGTTATAACCAAAGGGACCCAACAAAAATGCAGGCCTCTTTTGGTTCAGATTTATTTCCAGAAATCAGTTTACATGAGCACTGGGTCTTCAGGAAAAGAAGAGAAACACACCCTAACCACTGCTTATGGAATCTGAGGTTAAGGAAGTCTGTCAGGGGAAAGTCAGAATGGTTCCGGCCACCACTACCCAAAGCTGAACTCACAGGAGCGCGGGGCAGTCTAGGCGTCTGGGCTGGTGATCCAAACTCAAACAAGAATTGGAAGAGTCTTGGCAGATGGCTGAATCTGGAACAGCACAGAACCGACACTGTCAGGCCCTCAGGGCCCAGCGGAGAGTAGGGTGGCAGGCTTCAGAGAGCAATGGCTGGGCACGCAGGAACTGGAGACCTAGATCTCTGAGGTCCATGAAGCCATCAGCACTGACACCCAGCAGAGTTTTACTGAGCGTGGACACCGCCCCAGCTACAGGCATGGCACATGCGCATCACACTGTGCAGGATCAGCATGCAGCAACTGAAATAAAGGTGCCATGGCACTGACACAACTTTTCAATTCTCTGAGTGTGTATGTGTGTGCATGCACACAAGAGCAGGCACATGCCTGTGAATATGTGTATGTGAGTCTTCTGTCGCTTTTCAGTACCAAACCCTAAGTGATAGAGCTGGCTTCCAAAGTTGCTGTCGTCTCCATTCTGTACATTGCTTTCCAGGAGAGGTGACGTCCATTGCTGAGTTTTAAGATCCACCTAAGTTTGTTCAAAGGTTCTATGGCTTCTTTTTCTCTATTACTCACTTAGCTTTTTTCTTAGCACAAAAGTAATATATGTTCATTATATAGATTCAGTGAAAAAGCAAGAATAAAATAAAAGTCATTGATAATTTCACTATGTACAGATAACAATTGCTACCATTTTTGTAAAATTATTTGTAGTATCTTCTCTTTTTCATAAAATTAGGATCACAGAATATCTATCTATATATGGAGTATTGTAATCTGCTGTGTCAGTCAGTCCCAACAGAAATAGAAGGTATCTTTATATTTAGGTAAATTAAGGAGCATTTAATGAAGGGCTCTTTGCACAGCTTTGGGCAAAGCTTCAAGAAACCAGGAGGGATAGTGCAGGCCCCAGAGCTAATGACAACAAGAAGGTGTCATCCCTGGACCCAACAGGATGAAATGGGGTGAGATTATAGCACCACAGCAGAAAGGGCTAACTGGAGGGGCCTGCAGAGGCCCTGAGACTCTCGGTCTGGAAACAGAGCCATCCTGTGGCAACCAAGCTCAGAGGCAACTAAAGGATTCAGTCCCCAACTACCCTCCCACCTGCCCTTCTCCCCAGTGACTGAACCCACTGGAACCAAGAGGGCAAAGGAGCCAGTGGTACAGACCAGTGATTGGCTAACGTTTTCTTTGAAGAGCCAGATAGCAATGAGTTTAGGCTTTCTGGGCCATGTAGTCTCTGTCACAAATACGCAAACCTACAGGGGTAGAATTAAAAACAGCCACGCATAATTTTTTTAATGAAGGCCACCAGATTTGGCATGCAGGCCTGAGTGTGCCAACCCCTGGCATATACCATATGGATTAGCCTCCCAGGCCACAGAGAAAGGTAGAAAACATGGAGGATAGATTAGAGCGGTGAATGGAAGACACCCAGCAACTTGCTTTATTGATTTAACATATTGTAAACACTTAACCACACTGAACCCTTGTTCTTTGTTAACCTGTGTTACGGTAACTCTATTGGAAACAAGGGCAAACTAGGCAAATACAGTTGAGCAAGTATTACAGAAATAGTATATAAGCATATATATATATATA
>PVKE010046080.1:0-12384 GCA_004027555.1 Craseonycteris thonglongyai | reverse complement strand
GGCCGGGGCCGGGATTCGATCCCCGGTCCCCAGCGCTGCAAAGTGAGCGCTTAACCCACTGAGCCATCCCGGCTTCCCCGAGAACATCTTATTAAGCTAAATAAGTTCAGAATGAAAGAATCAAGAAACATATGACCTCACTTATAGGTGGAATATAAAACTGAAAGTAACAAAGAAACAAAGACTCATGGACACAGTCAATAGTTTAGTGGTTACCTGAGGGTAAGGGGGGAGGGGGGTGGGAGAGATGGGGGGGCGGGGAGTAGGGAGGAGGAATCAAACACACGGTGATGAAAAGTGAGCAGATTCTGGATGGTGAGCACACAATGCAATACATAAACAGTATATGGTAGAATTGTACACCTGGAACTTATGTAGTTTATACCAACCAATGTCACCTTAATACATTTACCAATTAAAAAAATAAAATAGTGAAAGTAAATAAATGAATAAAATACATATACAAAAATAAAAAGGTAAAACTATATAAGGTTTTGTGATGGAATTATGAAATTTACTAAGGCCATCATAAAATAATAAAATATATGCTTGCTTCTGTATCTTAGAGAGAAAAAAATAAATACATCTGTGAGGGGTTGAGTTAGCTTGTAAATTTTTGTTTTTTAAAGATTTATTTTATTGATTTTTGACAGAGAGAAACAAGACAGAGAGAGACAGAGAGAAGGGGGAGGGCCCAGAGCAGTCTCCATAGTTGACTGCGTTAGTTTTCCATATAGTTTCACTCCACAGGTGGGCGCAGGGCTGCGCAGGGCAGGAACTGGGCCGGGAGCCTCTCACATAGGTCCCAGCAAGAACTGAACTGGGGGCCCACCCCAGTTCAGCATGTGGGTCCACATGGACCGGGGCCGGGATTCGATCCTCGGCCCCCGGGGCTTCAAAGCGAGCACTTAACCCGCTGAGCCATCCCAGCTTTCCCTACTTGTAAATTTTTAAAGATAGAAAACTCCACCTTTTTAAACATGAGACTGGCCTTTTGTCTCTATACAAGTTGAGAATAGCTTTCAAGGGCTGCTATAGAAAGACCAGGTTTCTTTATGTTATGCCCCTTCCTCTTCCCCCACCACCTTACCCTTACTCTCAGGTAACCACTAAACTATTTTTAAATATTAAAATTTTTTTTTTTTTAACTGAACTGGGGGCCTCACTGCATTTGGGAAGCACACCCCAGTTCAGCATGTGGGTCCGCCTGGGCCGGAGCCGGGATTCAATCCTCGGTCCTCAGGGTTTCAAAGCCAGCGCTTAACCCGCTGAGCCATCCTGGCTTTCCCTATTTTTAAATATTAAGAGGATAATGCCTTTACTTCACATATACACAGTGACAAGCATCTATAATAATAGGTTAATTGACATCACCAAAACCATCAAATTATATACCGGTACTCAAGAGAGTAGAATACATTTTTAGAATAAATAAGCATAGAAAACCCTGAAGATGGCAGTGTTTTACCATTTTAATGTTCTCTGATTTTAACTAGTTAGAATTTAAGACTTTATGCTTACGTTTTATTCCAACAATGTACCTTATGACATATTTGTTTTCTATCTGTCCCATATTACTTATCAGGCATTAGGGTGTTGGGTATATTTCTTTGTTACTTATGTTTTAGAACATTTGATCAGAAAAATTCCAAGTTTTTGAAAGAATCAAAGTGCATCACATTGATTGTAGTAATTTTATTTTAATTTATGCAAGACACTTTAAAAGTTAAATGAAAAGCATAATATTCTGGGGATTTTTCTACAATTACAACAACAATTCATTCTCAAATAATAATTTATGATACTGACACTTTTTTTATTGTTTTTGACAGAGAGAGAGAGAGAAAGATACAGAGACAGAGAGAAGGGGGAGGGCCCAGAACAGTCTCTGTAGTTGCACATCATTGGCTTTTCCACATAGTTTCATTCCACAGGTGGGCGTGGGGCTGCACAGGGCAGGAACTGGGCCGGGGTCTCGCACCTGTGAGAACCAAACTGGGGGCACTCCCCAGTTCAGCATATGGATCCGCACAGGCCGGGGTGGGGATTCGATCCTCAGTCCCCAGGGCTGCAAAGTGAGCGCTTAACCCACTGAGTCATCCTGGCTTCCCGATACTGACATTTTTAATGGCATATTTACTTAGTGTCTAATACCATATGTTTTACATGAAGATGATCTGAGATGACTCAATTCATAGAAATAAAGGGAGTAAGAGTATAGGATTTTCTGATCTCTAATTTTGAATTTAATCTTGCATCAGAGTTTGGAAATTAAGGGCACCAAACTGAATTTATATACTAAGAATCCAGCACTACTAAGTCATTCTTATTTCATAAAACATTTCAATTTCAAGCAAATTTTTATTATTCAACTCTCATGTATAAAATAAAGTATATTTTAATATAAAATGTAATCAGTTATTTACTCAATTGTGAATCTGAAATAAAATATTTATTTACTGGAATTATTATATTAAAATTAGTTTGCAAATTTTATTATAAAATTTTACTATTATGATGCTAACAACTAATCTTAAATAATTTTACAAAAAATGTATTTCTCAAAATAGAAATTATTGGTAGCAAGCGTTTATAATTTGTTCCATCTAGTCACTAGCTAAGAAAAATAGAGTAGTTATTATACAATAAATTAATGATTAGAATTTTCTATAGATGTGATCAAGGATCATTGACTGTTGTTATTCTTACTATATTCTAATTACCTGGGCTGAGGAAAAAGAAGGCAGGTATTAGCCAAACTATAGTTTAAACTTATAAATCTCAAACTTTTCTAAAACTTTTCTATAGCTCATGCTAACTAATGGATATTTCTTTTAGAGAAAATTTGCACTGTTTCTACTTGTAAAGAGGCAGTGGCTCCTGTTTATTACTTTTGAAAGATGTTTGTGTAGCAAAACAATCTTGGAAGCTAGAGACAGTGCCTCCCTCCAAAATAGAGGGTAGATGAGATTTTATTTCTAACCAGGATAATAAACATAATGTCTCCCTCAAAGGAAAAGCTTAGGCAAGTTTGCAAGTGGCTCTCTTTTAAAATGGGAGCTTCCTAAACTCAAGGTTTCTCCCTATGCCACACACCCACTATGTGCCTAATATCTGTCTGTGCCAGTTTTCATCACCCCTGTGCGACTTGGAGGACAAGTTGAAACAATGCAAATAGAAAGCGTGCACTGCCTGCTTTTTCATGAGAAATAAAGTACTTTGTCTCTTGTATTTTGTCAGCATCTATGTAACTGATGGAAGGCTAACTTCATAGCTTTAAAGCAGAGTGATATTTCAAACTCTTCATAGTTTTTCATATTAAAAAAAGTTGGATTGCATAAAATTCTTCTTAACAAAGTTTTGTTATTTTTAACTGAGGGACACTTTCTATTCATTGAATAAATTCACAGCTCAACAGTATTGAGAGTTTAACAAAATTACCTAGGGTAAACTATTTGTAGCAATTTGCCAGTACACAGAGCTTAATGAAAGAAGCATTGGGATAATTTAAGAGTTTATCATTCTGACCTTAATCAACCACTGCTATGAATGGAAGAAATTACATACCTGTTACTTTTCTGAATTTGTGCTTATAGATTATAAATATGATTTAACCTTCAAATGTTGATGAATTAAATATTAGAAAAACTTCTTCATTTGCATATTCTGATGATTATACACACTCTTTCTTGGGAGCATTGAGAGCTATTTTGTAAACAGAATAAGAACAATGACAACAATAAAGCAAAGAAGAGATTTGTATTATTTAACTGAGAAAAACTACACTAGTCATTAATAAATAGAGAGTAGGGAAAATCAGAGGTTCAAGGTTAATGCCAAAATTTCAAAAGATGTTAATATCTTTGAATTGCATTAGATCACTAAGCATTGGACAGTATATTCTTTTAGAGTTATTCATGACATTTTACTATAACAAATATTTATTTTTCAGTAAAGATGTTATAATTTAAAATATTGCATAAATAAATGTAGTGCATACAATATGTAAATGTGAAACTATAGTAGTATTAACAACATTTTTATATAATTTCCCTTAAAAGATAAAAATCTCAGCATACAATATAGATTAACAACAATAAACACATAAACTCAATATATTCTCCATGGAAAGTTATGCTGTTTTATAATTTTAATACACTTTAGTTTTTATTATGGAGAGACAGCTGTCCATAAATATATATATATATATATATATATATATATATATATATATATATATAATTTATCAAAGGAAAGAGAGAAATAAAAATATAGATTTGCATTGTTTAGAGCTGATGACATCTAAGAAAGTATAAAAAAATTTCCAACTTCAGTCTGGAAGAGAAAAACAATGACATGGTTTTTATGAGGGTGCTACAGTATGTCACTCAATATGCAACTCATATCTACCTTCTCAGGACTGAGATACTCATTTTCCAAACATAAAGAATTTCTGCCTGCTGATTACTCACAGTGGAGTTTCTCCTTAGTAATCATCCTCAACCAAGGCAGCTGCCTCTCTCAAGGTTATACCCCCATCTAGTGCCAGTCGACATTTGATTACTGGCCAACGTAAAGCTACAAACACCTGGTCTCCAGGTCATTTCATGACATCCCGGAAGTGCCATTTCATTTCCAAAGCTTCCCTGAAAATGAAGCAGTTAGACACACATCTCTCAGTCTTTTTCCTAGTGAACCTGATCTAAGATAATTTGGAATAAAGAAAGGAGGCAAGAACAATTAACAAAGGCAGAAAGACATAGCATGACCTAATGTCAAAATCATTAATTTGAACGTGATTCAGAGGCATGGACAGGTGTTTTAATAAGAGGAAACCATCTGGGAAATCTGTGAAGCATGAAGCTGAAGATGAAAATGGGTAATCACTAACTTTAAAACTCATAGCTATAAGGTACAATTTTTTAATAACTAACAGACTGCACTAGATGTTGTTCAGGGCTATGAGAGACTGAGCATTTTGTTCTTATTTGTGTGTCTGAGAGTATTTTCTGTATTTAGAACATATTTATAAAATCATATATATCATATTTGGACATATATAAAGAATAGCATGGCTTTTCTAAGTGTACCACTTAGAACAAATTGAGTACTAAGAAATATACACATATCAGACTCACTTTTCCCCACTTGAAAGATGAAACATCCAAAAGTTCTCCCTCCCACAAGTCTCCGTTCTCTATGTTTTTCACTCAAATTGGTTTAGAGATGTTGAGTAAAGATTTATTTAGCCATTTAAAATTCAGAAGTAATACCAGTTATCCATTTTCTGTTCACTTGTATGCCTTTCTTATTTATTTATGTTGTATTTTCTTTCAGAAGAGGGGTACAAGTAAAGGAGTACCCTGAAAATTCTTCAACTTTGTTGAAGAGAGGGCAGCTATAAACTGAAGACCCAATTTCCTAATTATATCCATGCAATATGAATGTGTTTAAGTACCAAATATACAATCTACAAGGAAAACAAACCAACTTCACTGACTTCCTTCTATGTGCCTAAACTGTGTTAAGCATAGTAAGACCAGTATTTGCCAAATGTCAGTTAACTGTATTAACTCCCAAGATGTCTGCCATGTCCAAATGACTCTTGTTTTATTTATAATTATTTGAACTAAATTGGGTCTCTTCTGCTAAATTTAATTTATAATATATAAACTATCAAAGAAAAGATAAAACAGCCATTTGTGAGAATATGGATGGACCTTGAACCCATCTCATTAAGTGAAATAAGTCAGCCTGAAAGAATCAAGAAACATATGACCTCACTTATAGGTGTAATATAAAACTGAAAGGAACAAAGAAACAAAGACTCACGGACACAGTGAGTTTAGTGGTTACCTGAGGGTAAGGAGGGAGGTGGGTAGGAGAGCAGGGTGCCGGGTTAGTATGCAGGTGGCATCAAATATGTGTTGATGGAAGGAGAACTGACTCTGGGTGGTGAGCACACAATGTAACACATAGACGCTGTGTTGTAGAATTGTACACCTGGAACCTATGTAATTTTTATCAACCAATGTCACCCCAATAAATGTAACAATAAAAAAATAATAAAAATTTACAATGGACATTAGTGAATAAAAAAAGAGAGACAGATATGAAAGCTGGATACCAGCAATGGCCTCTGAAGAAAAACGCTGCACTTCAAGTTGGTGAGTAAGTAACTAGAAACTTCAAGGATGGTGAGAAAATGAGGCCTTGATCTGCTGATCCAAGTATCCAGGGATCAAGAGCAACAGTGGGCTAAAAATATGAGAGGTAGGCCGTGGGTTCAATTGGACTACAAGGTAGTCAGGAAGAAAAGACATGCATATATGAAATACAGAAGACTGGAGTGCTAAAGTGTTTCAAGAGTAAGTCAGAAAAAAATGAGAACTAAAATGGCACGAAGTAATGAGATTAAAAAAACACTTTATAAACACAATAGAAATGAACTTTAAAATACAGACATGGTAGAGATATGTGGGGACTAGCCAAACATTAAGATTATGTTAGGAGTAGATTAAGTAAAAACCATAAAGACTAACATTTATATAACCCCACGTGTCATATTTTTGAGAAAACTAACTCATATTAGATGACAGGTCAACATAAATATGTTTCTGGGAGACAATATCTATGATACTTTCTTGTTGTACTAATATTCAATAAAAATAAATAACTTAAGCTAGATGGCATAGAAATACTTGTGGAAAGTTCTAGAAGGCACACATATGGTTGTCAAAAGTGGCACTTGTATAATGTTATGGTGCTATGGCAGCAGCAGTGTCATTAGATGCTGCAATCTACAGTATGATATGTAGAACAGTAGAGAATAGAAGATAAGTGATGACAGATACTAAGACGCTATTGCAGACATACAGATATGAGTTGAGTGGTAGCATCAGAAACAGAAAGGCATGGATAATCCACAAGAAGTGCCTAAAGACAAAATGACAGGCATGTGTAAGTGGTATTGGAAAATCCTGGCCTAAAATGTATTGAGTCAAACACTACATATATGTTTTGTTTTGGGAAACCTTAAGGAATATGGTTCACCAGACTAAAATGCATTATTTAGAAATGGGCACCAGGCTTTTGAGGTGAGGAATTGGTTTTGGATATATTAACTGAGGTGACAGTAAATCATGAAACTGAGGATGATCTGGCTACAGTTAAAAATAAGAGCCATCTGTCAAGTAAACATGTATTTATACATACACATATAATTAGAAATTATCTATGCAGAAGTGGGAATAAAACTATAAAAAGAAGTTAATTATTGAAGTAACAACTTGGAGACATAAACATAGTTTTTGAGGATTATGTTTTGGGAAATGTGCTCTTAAAAAGAGTGAAGAGGGGAAGCCGGGATGACTCAGTGGGTTAAGCTCTCACTTTACAGCGCCAGGGACCAGGGATCGAATCCCGGCCCCAGTCCGTGCGGAACCATGTGCTGAACTGGGAGCTCCCCCAGTTCGGTTCTCTCTCTGTCTCTGTCTCTGTATCTCTCTCTCTCTCTGTCAAAAAGAAAAAAAAAAAGTGAAGAGAAAAACCAAAACAAAACAGAAACAGGCAGAATAGCAAAAGTGAAACAAAAAAAAAAAAACAGTGTCCTGAAAGCCAAGAAAATAAGGTACTTTAATGATTGAGGTTTCTAACGAAACAAAAATCAGTGCAGCTAAACAGACCCTTTCTAGAAAGGTGGCACTAAAAGCTCTGCTGGCCCTGTCTCCAGGGAAACAGATGATCAGAACAATGTAAGGTCTTTTGAAATTACCTTAAGGTTATATAGAAAAAAGACATTTATGTAAGAAAATCTAAATAGCGGTAGGAACAGGAGGTGTCCTCCAATTCATGACCCCACTGGCTTGCCAGGAAGGGCTGCCCGTCACCATTTCCCATCCTCCCCAGTTCCATGTTGCAAGGGCTGCGTTTCCAGCATGGCTAGCTCAGGCATCGTGGGCCCCCTTCCTTCACTCAGCACATTGAGTGCTCATCTTTCAGCCCCAGGCACTGAGGACTGAATCCTGGCCCTGGCCTGTGTGGACCCATATGCTCACCTGGGCGAGCCTCCGATATGGGAGGCCCATGGTTTGGCTCCTGCCCCAGGTGTACTTCCCATTTGGGAGGCCCCTGCTTGCTCCCGCCCTGTGCAGCCCCCTCCCACCTGTGGAATAAAAACTATGCAACTGTAGAGACTGCTCTGGACCCTGCCCTTTCTCTCTATCTATCTCAGTTTCTCTGTCAAAACCCACAAAAAATAAATCTTTAACAGAGAGCTCGGGGAAAGAAACAATGGACCTAGAGGGTATTTGGCTAAGTAAGATAAGCTAGACAGAGAAAGACAAATGCCATCTGACCTCACTTACCGGTATATGTGGAATCTAAAGAACAGAATAAATGAACAAACAAAACAGAAATGGACTCATAGCTGCAGAAAACAAACTGATGGTCTCCAGATGGGAGAAGGGTTGGGGGGCTGAATGAATAAGGTGAACAAATTAAGACGTAAAAATGGGTAGTTACAAAATAGTCACAGGGTTGTAAAGTATGGCATAGAGAATATAGTCAATTTTATAACTGCTTCATTTATGTTAGGGGGGTACTAGACTTATAGGGTGATTGCTACATAAAATATATAAAAGTATAACCACTACACTGTAATAGAAACTAATATAGACTAATATTGAAGGTCAACTGTAATTATAAGAACAAGAGTTTTGATGAAGCCACAGCCATCCTAGGATGAATGTGCACATGTCCAAGGTTGAGTCTTCGGGGAAGACATATCAGAGGCTTGTGATGTGGAGGAAGCAGACTTTTCCACTAAAAATTTCAAGTCACTAAAATTGTTCAAATCACTAAACAAAGAAATAACAATAAAAACACCAGAATGAGGACTTGTCTCAAATATGTCTCAAATACTGTCTCAAATATGTTACCTAAATGTTTAGTGTTCAACAAAATATTACAAGACTTACACACAAATACAAGCAACAGACACTACCCATGAAAGAGACTAAATGCATGTTTAAACAACTACCGGAAAATATGCATAAAGCGAATAGATACAATGATAATGTTCCATTAAATAGAGACCTGCTATAAAGAGACAGTATAAAAAACAATTCTGAAATTTAAAATTACATAAAAGTGAAAATAATTCACTAGAGGACCAAAAAAAGAAGATGTAAACTAGCGGAAGAATGAATCTATTAACTTTAACATATACCAGAATGATTTATTAGAAAAATATTTCTTTCAAGTCTTGTCAAACACAATAGTACGTGCATTACAGAATGTGCACAACTTGTTCATTGGAAAAACAATGTGCTGAGAACAGCTTGCAGGTAGCTTTGCAAAAGATATTGTCCTTTCACCCTTCAAGTATCAAATTTGAAGCTGTCAACTGTTTCTTGTCAGAACCAGGACGAATGCAGCATATTTTATCTAATTAACACAACACACAATTTATTAAATATGAAGAACAGAGACTAAAATAATGACAAAAAATTAAATGATCATCAAAGAAGTGTGAGACACCATTAAGTGCAAGAACATGCAAATTGAGAGAAATGGAGATAGTGAAATGAAAGAAACAAAAATATTAAAGGAAGTAATGGCCAAACATTTGATAAATTTGATACAAAGCGTTGATGTACACACTCAGCTCAACAAATTCCAAGAGAATAAACCTAAAAGGATCTATGAACAATCACCCAATAACAAAAATGCTGAATGCCAAGAAAAAAGAAAAAAAAATGAAAGCAGCAAGAGAAAAATGATATGCCACATAAAAGAGAATCTAAGTAAGACTCGTAACTTCTCAGCAGAAACAGGGGAGGCCAGAAAAACCACGGGATGACATTGTCAAAGTGCTGAAAGAAGAAAACTGCCAACCAAGAAAATTAAACTCTGCCAAACTGTGTTTCAAAAATCAAAGTAAAAAAAAAAAAGGCTTTTCCAGATAAAAAACAGAATTTCTTGTTGGTAGACCTGCCTAATAAGAAATGCTAAAGTCTCCAGGCTGAAAGCTAGTAACTCTGATAATTCAAACTTATAGAAAAACAGAAAGAGCACCAGGAAAACTCACAATGTTATAATAAAACTCTGCATGAATGAATATTTATTCTTGCTTATTTTCTCTGATTGCAAAAGCAATTATATAAAACAATATGTATATCACCTTCTGTTGAGCTTATAACCTAAAAATGTACCTCATTTGATAACAGCGTAATGGTGGGAAGTGGTCCCACACACTATTGGGAGAAACGAAAACACCAGATGTTACCCTGAATGAAAAGGAACAGCAGAAACAATGACAAAGTCAGTCAAAGGAGGCACGCACAGGCATAACTCAGAGATACCGCAGCTCTGCTTCCGGTCCACCGCAATGAAGAAACTTGCAATACAGTGAGTGCAACAAAAGTCGGTTTCCTACCCGTAGTATATAGACAAATTATGCTTACACTATACTGTAGTATAGTAAGTGCGCAATAGCACTATGTCTACAAGAGTGTATAAACCTTAATTAAAAAATACTTTATTGCTAAAAATATGCTAACCATCACCGGAACATTCAGCAAGTTCAAATCTTTTTGCTGGTGGAGGGTTTTGTCTGATATAACTGCTAAGGTATATTTTCCTCTGCTGGTGGCTACACTAACCTATACATGAAATAAAATGCTAACATACTAATTAAATGTAAATCAATACAAGTACAACTACGGAAAGCTAAATGGGACTCGTAGACTTGATCAATGTCAATATCCTGGTTGTGAGACTGCACTACTGTTTTGTGAAGTGTTATTATTGGGGGAGAATGCAAGTGTAAGGGTGGCTCTCTCTATATTATTTCTTACAACTGCGTGTGAATCTACAGTAATCTTGCAAATAAATTCAATGGAAAAATCTATACCATAGTAGAAAGAAGACTGGATGTGGAGTCCTAAAAGCATGGGATTTGAACACCAGAACGTAACATGAGCATCATCTTGGCTAAATCTTTATTGTACAGGTAAGGAAACAGAGCGACTCAGGCCTTACAAGGTCAGCCATTGATAAGCTGTGGCTTTATGCAATTAGTTAACCTCATGTAGCCTTTTCTTCCTCTTTAAATTAGGGATAATAGAATCCTCCCCAATAACGAACAAGTATTCTTAGACGGATCAAGTGAGATAACCTACATGAAATTGCTTTTACAGCTATAGAGTTCTATATGCTTAAGTATGGTGAAAACAATTATGAATATGCTATTTAAGATCTCCATATAAGTGTGAGTAATCGCAAAGAAGAACAAGATGTTCAGACTAGATTTGTAAGAAAAAAGTTTTTTTGTGTTTTTATTTTTTTTATTTCAAAGCTATGTAAGCTCAATTTTTAGATTGGCTTTACAGGGTTCTATTATTTAACATGTGGCTTTTTAAATTTAATTTAACTTAACCCCTAGGAAGGTAATTATTTTGCTTCATTGAAATTAAATATCATTTGAATTAATTTCTTGGTTTTACTATCAACAGCATTTTTTAACCAAAAGATCAAAAGCACTAAAACTCTATCCCAAATGGAAATTGTTAATGTATATTTCACCCTTGCATTCAAGATTATATTTATGGTTTGCAGCTAATTATTCCAAAAGTATATTGTTAAACTTTATGCATAAGAGTGTATGCATAAGGTACGAACAATCCTGTTTTAAAAAACTCAGAGGCAAAATAACAAAACCAAAAACATTCAATTTAATCATTTTGAATTTACTTAGTTTATTAAATCACCAATTCACATTTGTATCAGGTGAACTTGTAGGTAGTATATGTGTCTCTTTACATTCTGCCCAAGTTATAGTAGGAAAAATGTAAACATGGTCTGGTTACATTTTGAGGCATTATATCCTTTTCCTGCATTTTCCATGTGCCTATTGTCTAAATTAAATGACACATAATGACAGTATTCAATTATTTTAAGGAAGGATTAATCAGCTTAGTACCCTATTAACCTTGAAGAGTACAGGGCTATACAAATTGCTAGCTAGCAAAATTTCTGTCATTAAAAAGTACTTATTTTAAGAGGAAAAAAAAGAAAGATCTTGCTTGTGTCCTATTAAAGAGCTTGTTTTGAAAGTAAATGTAGTTTTCAGTATCTTTATTATCCATGAGAAAAAAAAAATCCGCCCTAGTCAACTCTTTGTAAAGTAAAAGTGAAAAAGGTTTTTCCCCTTATTTAATAATGTGTAAAGCTTTACACATTAATAAAGGTGTATTTACAAATTAGTAAAGGAGTATTTTTAGAGATTTAACATGTCATATAAGAATGTCTATCCTCTTCTTCTTTTTAACCAAGTACTTGTATTAAATTGTTTTGTATTTCCAAGTAAACTTTTTTTTTTTT
>PVKE010046079.1:0-12383 GCA_004027555.1 Craseonycteris thonglongyai | reverse complement strand
TCGAATCCCGGCTCCGGCCCAGGCAGGACCCACGTGCTGAACTGGGGAGTTCCCACAGTTTGGTTCTCTAACTGTCTCTGTCTCTGTCTCTCTCTCTATCTGTCAAAAAGTAAAATAGAAATAACTATGCACTGAAGACAAAAAAAAAAAAGATAATTTCTCTCTATAAATGTGAAAAGATAAAAAAAAAAAAAAAAAAAAAAAAAAAAAAAAAAAAAAAAAAAAAAAAAAAAAAAAAAAAAAAAAAAAGAATAAAACAAATTTACATAATTAAAAAGAACAGTTGTAGCAAATTACATTTTCTTGTTTTGTACTTCCTTGATTAGTCTGATATGAATAAATAAAAGATCTGCCTGGACTGCAATAAGAGTTATGGAAATTTTATTATCTTACAGAGAAGAATGATTTATTTGAATGCATATGTGACAAGACAGTGTTAAAAATAGTTATTTTCACTCAAAAGCAGAGTAATTATGAATATAAGCAACAGATTCACTCTTTTTGAAATAATTCTTATTGGAAGGATACATACAAAACAATTGGCCACCCCATTTTTTATTCCTTGGCATCACCAGCCTCATCTCTAAACTGAGGTCTCACTACTAACATCAGTTACTACTACTGACTATCAATATACCTGAGGTTCAAGCTTCCCAACAGAGCTATCAGATTTTATACATTATAATTTATTTGATCACAAAATATCCTTATAGTTATCAATGAAATATATTCCAATATTCTGATAATGAAGATAATATATACTAATGTTCTTTAATAAAAAGTACAAATTTACTTATATTATGTATTTTTGGCTTCACTAGAAAGTTCCATATATTCCCTTTTCACTGTTTAAAGGGAAGTACAAGTACAGATGTATATGAGTTGTGATTATATTACATGACCCTAACCTTCCTCAATAAAATGAAACAAAATTAAATGCAGTCTACTAAAGCCACAAGTTTCTCTGGAACTCAGTGAAATGGAAACTCAGAGAAAGCAAACTCTTTCTCTGCTGGTATCAATGCATGGTAAAGACAAAGTTTCAAAATTACATTGTAGTCCTTCAAGCTTACCATATGTACCAAAAAGCACGTATGCTAGAGACTATGTTTTTGTACTTTATAGATTAGAATCTGTTTTGAATGTTTCAAAAGTCATTTTTGTTATAGAACAGTGTTTGAAATTTTTTTAATTTACTGGTTTTGTTGGACCAGTGTACAGTGGGACAGTGATCTATACAAGTCAATTAATTTGAGTAACTTAGAAAAATAATAGAATTGAAAATGTACACCTTATATTGTCTATCATGTTTCATAGTACAAGGTAGCTCTTACGAATCAGAAAGCAAAGATTGTTTGTTAAACCAATACTATCCCCAAGATATTTCCCTACCAATACATTCACCCCTGTATGTTATCTCAGCCAAGAGGTAAGGGTAGCAGGATACAATGAATTTATAGCTTTTCATTATATATATTTAACTGTTTTATTGGAGTTGCAAAACAATTAGTTCATGTTCATACTTCGAGCAGTTCTATCAACAGGAATCAAAAGACAGTTTTTTTTTGCACTCTATCTGTAACAGGTAATTAACAACAACAACAACAACAACAACAAAGCCAGAAGTGTTAAGAACATGAAAGAAGATACCAATTAAAAGACTAGTCTCTTTAGAAGTAAACTTAAGCCTTTCTTGGCCAACAGCAGAGGGGGCACAAAGAAATGGGGGTGGTTGCAGTTCCTGGATAGCCCTGGACAAGCAATACTGCCTGAGGACCTTAGATGCCTCTCTAGAGCATGAGCTCATATAGCCCCTTCTTCGAGGGAGGCTTGTCCACCCTCGAAGACTGCCACTCTAGACTGCCACCATGACCAGAATAGAAATAAACTTCAGGCTGCCTTATCAGCTGCCAACGTCATTACAAAAGTCAGTGGGACCAGCACATCCAAATAGCAGACTTACCTACTCTCCACAAGATGAGGAGGGCAGTGTGCCCCGCACATCAGAGTGAATCACTCAGATTCAGCCACATTGGTCTACTCCCTGAATGCTAAGTTCAGTATGTTCCTGTGCATCACAATCTCTTAACCCAAGGAGAAAGAGGGACTGGAGTTTCTGGTGTTTCCCCAGCAGCCCTTGGTGCAACTCTGCTGCTAGCTCTGCAGCAGTGTATTCAGGGACCCTACGATTACCATGTGAGCACGTGTTCTGTTGAAGATGTGCCTTAAAGTAAAAGAAGTGTCTGATGGCAACGCTACACTTATGATAGAGGTGAATAGATTGGGGAGCTCTCCATCCACTGCAGGCAAGGCTGTTGGATGGCTAGGGCAGGAAGCCCATTTTATTCAAAGTAGACTTTCATAGGTGCCCTTTCACCGTCAACCTAAGCCTCTGGAGGAACCATGAGAGCAGCTATGACTACAGGCCTGCACGGTGTCTCAACATCCTCAGCTATTTGGCCTTCCTCAAGATAATCCTGGAGGCCCACCTCAAGATGTATGAGTACATCAAGTGTTTCTACTCCAAGTATGAGTGTGTATTCATCAGGAGCCAGGATACATATGAGATGTATCTGCAGACTTTTTGCTTTGAGGACCAGAAGTTATTCTTGCTCTAGATGGACTATGGCTTTAATGAGATGCATGGCTCTGGTACTGAAGGAGCAGGGCATCACTTTCCTGAACTCTGTGATATACAAGACCTAGGAGGAAATTCAGTAGCTGCTAAAGAGCCTAAAGAGCCTCGAGCTCAAGACCGATGTCCTGTAGGAAAACAAGAGCAAGCTGAGTAAGGATCACGGGAGTTTCTGAGAAATGGTCCATGATAAATGAAAGCAGCCCCACACCCATGCATGGGGTGAAATGGGCATCCAGGATCCTATGAGCTTCAGCAGATCTTGAAGTACAAAGAAAAACTTCTGGACCATCAGGGCTCTGTTTTGTTTCTCTGCTTCTACTCCATTGGTGAACTGCTCTTCAGAAGCTTCTCTGAGAACACCATCAACATGTGGGACACATGTAACACTCATATTTGCCAGAAGACAACAAAGAGTCATGAAAGCTTTGGGCTGGCCCTCTGCATCCAGGAGTACAAACTCTACAGCATTGGAGCAGAATACACCACCATCTTGTAGGACATCCAGAATGTATAGAAGGTGAACACAATCCAGGCCCACAAAAGCCCAGTGTACACACTACTTTCCTCATACAGCATGCTCCTCAGTGACTTTCTGAAGGTCATCAAGGTTTGAAACATCTTGGGAACCAAGATGAATTTGAAGAAGGAGTTTACAGTCTTCAAACGCTTGGTGGAACCTTGCGGGCCGCTCAGAGCTGCTTGTACAGAAACTCCTACCAATCAAGATCTAGGACCTCTCGACCTTCAATTAAATCCATGTCCTGTATATATTTGGTGGCAGCATCTACTCAATCCATATGATGAATCACTATATTGTCTGTGATACCTAGGAGAACCTCATCCACATGTAGGACACAGAGTACAAGAAATAGGTGTGAATCTTGACGGGCCACATGGGGATCATGTATGCCCTGGTGGTTATCTCAGCATCTTACCAGACCAAAGCCTTCAGTGTGTGCTACTACCAATCCCTCAGGATATGAAGTAGGGGCAACATAATTTGCATTCTGACCCTGCTCTGTCACAAGGGCATTGTGACAGCAATGCCTGTGCCCCGGGACTAGGTCTTCTCAAAAACTGTGTACAGCACTGTTGAAGGTTTGGACTTGGCAACAGGAAATCCAGACTAGGCCAGGCTCGCCAACTGAGTAGTGTCAGGGTATCAGCTTGCTTTGTGGGGACAGGCAGGCAGGCTCAGCCCTCTAGCCAGTGCCCTCCCTGCCTTATGCTTAGCAAGCCTCCTGCTTGGCCCTGTCTTCAATGCTGGTGCCCAACCCCCTCTGGCCAGGTGCCTTGCTGGATACTCTCTCTGCCAACCTCTGTCCTCACCACACATGAACTGCTGGTCTTTTTACTCAACTGCTCTGTTCTAAGACTAGTTATCATTAATTCCTGATAATAATAATAATAATCTGAATAAGATATTGGAGTTGTCTTTAGTTGGACAAAGGGTCTGTCATGGTTAAGCAAACCACAAATTAATACTTATAATATTCTCTTAAGCTGTTTGCCTGGGCATGGAGCAGAAATAAAGTGAAAGAGTTTTTATTTTAGTTTAGATATTTAATGTAATTTTCCATCTTTAATATAACAAAGACAATATATATGATATATATCAACAAAAATAAGAGTTAAATATACCCATGAAATCATGATCCCTTTAAACCTTTAGTCCTGAAATGTGCTATGTATATGATGCATTCATATGTTCTTTAATCATATGCTCTACCTAATATTTTCCAATCAAAAGCATGTTTCAAATTAAATGTATGGAGAAAGTATACTTTTGTTAGGTAGAGATTTATCTGCTGATATACAGATGAGGACTGCGTTTAAAACATACACTATTCTAAAGGTGGTATTTTAGCAATTCATAAGTTTCCAGCTCTTGTTGGTGATGCTCATAGCCTGAACTGACCTAATCAGCACTTTACAGTTGTATCCAACCAAATCCAAATACAGGCATCTGTGCTAGCTTACCCAGTGTATGTAGGATTATTTCTGGATTATGTTTTCTTATGCATGATTTAAATCTGAGAGCCATTATACAAGTATTCTCTATGCAAACATGATTCTGATCAACTCTCAGCACTTAATTCCACACAGTTGGGAGAGAAAATGGATGTTGTACAAAAGATTCAAATGACAACAGCTGCAGACAGGCTGTGCATCTGGCACATTCTGACTCCTGTTATAACCACACAATGCAAGTGACAATTGCTTTTCTTAATTCTGTGATTGCATTCTGTACAATTTGAATCATTTTTTTCCATCACTCTCGGACCTCCTATAGACATTTATGCCTCAAATTTCATCTTTCATTTCATTACATCATAGTATTATAGCAGTATACCAGGGCACTGTGAATTGATATTTTATGTGCTATCTCTGTATGCACTTAATATCAATAAAAAGAGAATTACTCAAAACTGTAATAAGTTGAGGCAGGTCAATAAGAATTATTTCTAGAGATAGCAGCAATACCCCATTTTATAAACAGCAATAATTTTCCTTGTTATTTTCAATTCAACAAATATTGTGGGAGAAGTAAGAATATAATCCATATATTAAGGAGATAAAAATTAAACATGGAAAATTTAAATATAATTCAGACACTATTTGTGTGATAGGACATTTAGTGAAAACTTTAAGTTTCATAGATATTATGAAATAATGTAGCTAAGGGTATTCGTAAGGTAAATTTGCATGCCTTTATGGTGGCATTATTTTAGCCAATCACAATAGCTACAATTATTGAGCACTTACTATTTACCAGACAGTACACATTAACTTATTTAATTATCTCGGCTACTGTGTGAGTCATTTAGTATTTATTATTAAACCATCAGGTCACATATGAGAACATAGAATTTGGGAAGGTTAAATATGTTTCATTAATTGCAGACAGGACTCAAGCCCAGGGTTCTGGGACTCCATAGTCTGAGGAAAAGGGTTTTATTGACAGCATGGAATTCAGCCAGGTTTGGGGCCAAATGAAAGGTCCTATCACTACAGACCAGGTAAAATATAATAAGGATTGGTACAGGCTGCTAATTATAGAATTAACAAAGAATTGTTTAGGAAAAGGAAACAACATATGTATACGGAGAAATGCTAAAGAGCAATATTGGGGGCACAGAAACTCTTTTCTATTGAGTAATATATAGCTTACATTTTGTATTATAACTTATTTTTTTTGTTTAAAGAAGCCATATATTTATTCTTTTTCACATCCCCAAGAGCAAGGATAAATTCAGAAAGTCAAAAACCTGTGTACTATATGCACGTATATCCTTCCAGACAGTTTCTAAACCATGTGAATAACAGACTATAGAAATACATAAAACAATTCAACCCTCCCATTTTTTATTTTTTCATAATGCCAAAT
Organism: Craseonycteris thonglongyai; assembly: GCA_004027555.1. Classification (NCBI taxonomy): domain Eukaryota; kingdom Metazoa; phylum Chordata; class Mammalia; order Chiroptera; family Craseonycteridae; genus Craseonycteris; species Craseonycteris thonglongyai. Next base: position 6,357 of record PVKE010046079.1, on the reverse strand, counting down.
GTGAATTTAAATAAGTTCTCCTACACCCAACAGAACACATGCATTGTTTCTAACAAAGAGAAACTAGCTACAATTAATTTAAATATTTAGAAGAACCCTTATTAGGAGGGTCAGATATTTTTCCCCTGAAAAAAAAAATTATGAAACTTTGATAACTAGACAAATTTTGGGGTCAATTTTATCTATATTTCTCTTCATAAACTGCATGACACACATCTAAGCAGAAAGCAAACAAAAAACTGAGAGTCAATAAGTGAGGAATAAGGCTTTCTTTTTCTCTGTATTTTATCAGAATTTACTGAGTGAGTCCAATAAAACATTTGAAGTAATCATTTCTGAATTATTACATACATTTGACTACACCCTAGAGACATATACACTGACAGATAGACAGGTGGCTGTGGAATGCTTAACTTAATTGGACCAATGTTATGAGCCAACTTTAAGCTTTATAGTATGACAGAGATTGTTTTTGGCAATTCAGAAAATCTAAGATTTTCACTAACAAGTTAGTAAATAACTGTTTGAATCACAGTCCTTGTGGTCTTTGGGCTGACTCCAGACAAAAATGTGAATTACAAGTCTCTTTTAGCAGTTCTCCCCTCACCACCTATCAACCTCCTCTTGGTAGAACAGATTCGAAATGCTCTATATACAAATGTGCATGATTGGAATCCAGTGTGTTACTTCTCGAAGTATAATGTCTTTTTAACCTTATTTGTAGTTATAAAACAAAAAGTTTTGTTCAGTTTAAAGACTCATGCTTTAAGACAGATGTTCCCAACCTCTATGGTCTGCTAAAATCAGGCCCCAGCAGGAGATGAGCGGCAGCTGCTCCCCATCACTTGCGTCACCCCTTAGCTTCACCTCCTGTCAGATCACAGGAGGCATTAGATCTCATAGGAGCAGAACCCTATTGTAAACTGCACATGGGAGGAATCTAGGTTGCACACTCCTTTATGGGAATATAATGTCTGATGACCTGAGATGGAGCTGGGGAGTGGCTACAAATACAGATTAACATTAACAGAGAGGTTTGACTACATAGAGACCATAATCAGTCAATTGTTTGCTCATATCAAAACCTATGAGTGGCAAGTGACAATTAAGCTGCATCTGGCACTTGAATTATCCTAAAATAGTCGCCCCACCCCCCACCCCCATCTCCCACCCTTGAAAAAATTGTCTTCCATGAAACCGGTCCCTGGTGCCAAAAAGGTTGGGAATCAAGAGCAAGTTGTTTAAACATTTAGCTGACACAGATGTTTTTCTTCTTTTCTCATTACTCTGGCTTCTGCCTCTGCATTCTGATATACACAGAATAGCCGTTTATCAGTTAAGACAGTGGTCCTCAACATTTTTGGGACCAGGAGCCAGTTTCATGGAAGAGAATTTTCCCACAGATCAAGTGGGGTGGGGTGTGTGGGGGGATGATTTCAGGATGAGTCAAGTGCATTACATTTATTGTGCATTTTATTTCTATTATTATTACACTGTATATATAATGAAATAATTACACAATTTACCATAAGGTAATGCAGTCATTTCTGTTAATGTTAATTTGTATGTGCAGCTGCTCCCCACAATTAACATCACCACCTCAGCTCCACCTCATATCCTCAAGCATTAGATTCTCATTAGGAGCTTGCAACCTAGATCCTTCTCATTGCTTTTCACAATAGAGTTTGTGTTCCTATGAGAATCTAATGCCACCACTGATCTGACAGGAGGCGGAGCTCAGGCAGTAATGTGAGCAATGGAGAGCAGCTGTAAATACAGATGAAGCTTCACTCTGTTACTTGTCCCTCCTCTCCGGCTGTGCAGCCCAGTTCCTAAAAGGACATGGACCTGTACAAGGTTGGGGACCCTTCACTTAAGGCAAAGGTAAAAACTGATAGAACGCTGCAGAGGGGATGTTAGAGAAAAGAGAAAGGAAAGAAAGAGCAGGAGTTAACCAGACATTACAGAGCTGTTAGTGATCTGGGAAGTTAAGTAGAAACCATTTCTATGGCTACATTCATAGCATCCATCTTTCACTTTGGGAATGTCACTGATGTTGAGATTTGTGCTCTTTCTGGATTGATTCATTGACTCTAATTCATTTCAGAGCAGGCATAGTATGTTACTGAAATATATATTTTTCATTTCATACTTTCTTCTGAATTATGTATTCTCATAAATCACAGTTAAAATGGCAGGCTGTTTATGAAAAACAAAATAATATATACATGTTTTTTTTTCCCTGAAATCACATGAAAGTATAAATGTTGAATAAGTTTTATACTAACATAAATAGTTTAATATACAGTATGGTCTGACTCTGACTAGGAAAAAGAAAATATCCTCTAACAATGCACAAGTGTTATGTCCCTTTATCATTTATAAAAGCTGAGATATAAAATAAAATTAAATCAAGAAATACAAATGGAATTAATAAATTTTACTTTTATAGGGGCTCTGAGACCTTCAACACTGCCCCAATTTCTAGGCTAAACTATTTTAAATGTTAAGCTAATTTAAATTTTAATGCTATTATTCAATGAAAGAAACCAGGGCTCTTTTGAAAAACAGCTGAATTTAGAACTGCACAGGAAATAAAAAAGATGAGCCATGAACATTTAAGTGGTACCAGGAGCAAGAAAGTGTTGAAAAATAAATGATGAAATTATGTCAATAGGACACATAGAGGTTAACTAAAAAGGTCCCAAATGCCAAAGTATAAAACAAAAACAAAACAAACAAAAAACAAACCAAGAAAAGAAAGCAAAAAAACAAATAATATACTATTGGTGTACAACCCACAATATCAACCCATAGGTTCATACTGATATAAATAAGGTTGAATAAATAAATGAATTGGGGATGACAGACAAATCTACCATGCAGAAAAATTTCAAATAATTTGTGAGGATAATTCCTCCCTCAAGGAGTTGAAGTGAAAAATCTGTACTTCTTAAATGAGGGTTGCACATAGTGATAGGCTTCCAAAGAGGATAACATAGTAACATTAGTGTGGAGAAATTTTACAAATACTACTTCAGCCAGGTGACCAAATTTAATATGAATAGCAATGTTATTTTGATGTATGTACCCTTCATATGATGTGATGAGAATGGTACTTTCTTTCCAAAACTGATAGCCATGACAATCGTGAGTAAAACATCAGACAGATCCTAATTGAAGGACATTTTAGAAAATACCTTACCAGTACTCTGCAAACTGTCCAGTTTATCAAAATCAAGAAAGTTCTGAGAAAGTGATACAGTCAAGTGGAACCTAGGGGATCATTCCAATATAATGTGAATCCTAGTGTGGAATCCTAAACCTGAAAAAGGACTTCAGGTAAACACTAAGAAAATTTGAATAAATTGTGAACTTTACTTAATAATGTGTCAATATTAGTTCATTAATTGTAACAAATGTACCTTAATAACATAAAAAAGGTACATGTAAATACTAAGGAAAACTTGTTCTGAGGTATTTGGGAACCCTGGATTTTCTTTACAATTTTTTTTCTGAAAATTTAAATTATTCTAAAATAAAATGTTTATTGGAAATTAAAATGGAACTAAAATTTTAATTTCTCATTTATAATATCCACAGTTCAACTGCTTAATATCCATATGTTGTTATAGCCATTGCATTGAGTAACACAGATATAGCATGTTCTTCATTGCACAATTGCACAGTCCTTTGGCAGTCTGCTTAATACAATTTTTTCAGCTTACACTTTTACTTTCTTCACTAATCTAACATCTATACTAAGGTTTAAAGTTTTAGAACTAAGAATGAAACCATTAGAAGATATATACCTAGTCTTCCTCTGCTCCCTTTACATTCCAGCTATGTATATTTCATAATCTTATGTAAAATTTTAAAACATTTTGTCTTAATTATTGTCCCAACATGTTAAAAACAAACAAACAAACAACAACAACAAAACAGTATTTGGTGTCCAACAAATATTATAAGGAGAAAATCCCAAAATCCAATTATATTTTCATTGGTCTCTTAGGCATTTGGTAAATACTGTACCATTACAAACATTTCTAACAAACATCAGTAAGCCCCTGGGAAATTTTGTTCATTGGCACAGAGCTGCAAATCTTTATTGAGCTGATTGTGTACAAAAGTTCTCGTTCTCATTACAATAGTACTCAACGTATTCATTATAGAAATACATTTCCTAGTCATCTTGAAATATAGCCATATATAACATAAACACGAATGGCCAGAGGCATCCTTAATGCACACAAGTTGGATGTCATATTCTTATTATAATTGAAACCCAGAGCACCTATTTTTTTCTTAATATGTATTCTTTCAAGAAAAATGTATTTTTATTCTAAGACCGAAACAGAATAACAAAATGAAAACACTGCTGTTCATAGATTTGTTTGCTATGATACTACATCAATGTAAATCAAAATAATAATTTAGTTTATAATGAATTCAATGTAAAAATAATTTTCCTTCTCTGTAGGAAAGCCAGCATTCTCCATTAAAATATTATTGATAATGATAAGCTGCTCAGTAATACTATGACTTATTCTCAATATAAATCTTCTTTTAAGAATAATTCAACAGATGCTGGAATAGCTCAGTGGTTGAGCACTTGGCTTGAAATCATGAGGTTCAGGGTTTGATTTCTGGCCTTAGCCTGTGCAGCCCTATATACTGAACTGTGGTGCAACTGGAGTTGCCAGAATGTCTCTGTGTCAAAGGTTCTCACCTCCCATATGGGAGACTTCTGGTACATTTACCACCCATGTGGCTCCACATTCACCTGTGTGGAACGAAACCATGTCACAACTAACCATGTACAGCTATGGAGACTGGAGACTGCTCTGAGTCCTGCTCTCTTCTCTCTTCTCTCATCACTCTGTTCTCTCTCTTCTCTTACTCCCTCTCTTACATTCTCTCAAAGAATAAAGATAAATTTAAAAAAATAATAATTCTAAAATTTTCTTTTTTGTTTTACAGTAGTTCACACTGTCATATGACAGCTTCCTAATAATTCTAAGAGTACACACTGTGATGGCATCCACAAAATTGGAGGATTGAGTCTAAAATTGATGTATGTACCCTTCATATGATGTGATGAGAATGATGTTATAATTGAGTCTAAAATTAAGTAACCATTATTTCCATGCATTAAAATAAACTTCTGAGTAAAATATGGGTATTTAAATTTTTTATTTGACTCTTTTGGCTGAGAACATAAAATTTAGCATAATACATCACCAAAATTTCACATGCAGCTATTTTCTATTTGTTCTGAGCCTTCCTATTTGCTGAAGAAAACAGGACATTTATGTATCTTGGGAACTGATGATAAATCTTAATTCAGTCATTACTATGATACATATCAACATATGCTATCTGGTGAAATGGGGAGACTTGCTTTATATTATTTGTGGAACAAGAATTTCCTAGAAAGGAACTTAGACTAAAGAAAAAAGAATGAGCACATCTAATTTGATTTAGTAACAATGTCTTAGACCTCACAGAGAACAGAAGATTTTATATAAAGTGCTATCTAACCTGCAGAAATATACCCAGCCTACCTGCATAGAAACGGGAACAGATTCTAAAGAAAAGATCATGAATTAAATCTGAAACAGCCATTTTAAGTCTGTCAAAAATTGTTAGGACTGATAAACAATTAAGTGAATTTGCAGAATAGAAATCAATATGCAAACATCTGTTGTTTCTGTACACTAATATAATGAATGAGCAGAAAGAGAGATAAAGGGGAAGCCGGGATGGCTCAGTGGGTTAAGCACTCACTTTGCAGTGCCGGGGACCGAGGATCGAATCCCAGCCCCGGCCCGTGCGGAACCCTATGCTGAACTGGGAGCTCCCCCAGTTCAGTTCTCTCTCTGTCTCTGTATCTCTCTCTCTCTCTCTCTCTCTCTCTCTCTGTCTCTGTCAAAAATAAATAAATAAAAATATATTTAAAAAAAAAGAAAAAGAGATAAAGAAAACAATACCATTTATAATTCCATCATTAAAAATAAAATATCTAGATATAAATTTAGCCAAAAAGGTGAAAGATTGTACTCTGAAAACTATAAGGCATGAATGAAAGAAACTGAAGACAACACAGTAGATGGGAAGCTATTCTGTGCTTATGGATTGGAATAATTAATATTATCAAAATAGGGGGAAAGCCGGGACGGCTCAGCGGGTTGAGCGCTCGCTTTGAGGCCATGAGGACCGAGGATCGAATCCCGGCTCCGGCCCAGGCAGGACCCACGTGCTGAACTGGGGAGTTCCCACAGTTCGGTTCTCTAACTGTCTCTGTCTCTGTCTCTCTCTCTATCTGTCAAAAAGTAAAATAGAAATAAATATGTA
>PVKE010046078.1:0-12385 GCA_004027555.1 Craseonycteris thonglongyai | reverse complement strand
CCAAGAGCCCTGTCCTCAGAAGGCGCTCCCTCACAGTCAATCTCCTCCGTAAATCAGGGGTGCTGAGCTGTTGTGGGCCGGTGCCCTGCTCTCACCCCGCCCGCCGGGAAGTGCCGCCGCCCTGCTCCACAGTCCCTGTTCCACTTTAGGCTCTGTGATCTGATTAGGGCACTGCGTGCTGTCCCTTGAGTTCGGATGTAAAATTGTCCACAGTCTTGTGGGGATTCCACGCTCCCTAGGTCTCGGCTTCCAGCCCGCCCTCGATCCAGCTCCACTTTGACCGTAGTCCCCCAATCCCCCTTTGTTTTTGCCAGCCCCGGGCTGCGCTCCGAGTCTCTGTCCCCGAACCGCTGCTTCCCTTTCCCTCTCCCGCTCTCCCCTTTTTTCTCTAACCTTTGGGTGTTGTTCTGCGTTGTGTGGTTATCTTAGTTGAGGTTTCTTCTCAGGGTTTCCCCTGTGGATTCCCCTCTGTTCACAAGGCTCTTCCCAGGCAGTTATCGGTGTGCTCCTCTCATGCCGCCATCTTGGATCTCCCAAGTATTTTAATTAAATGTAAAAGATCTAAAGACTCCAATGAAAAGATAGAGATTGTCATAATGGTTTTTAAAAGGAAGACATGCTAGCTTTAAGAAACTTACCTTAACTATAAAGGAGTAACTAGCTTAAAAATAAAGAGATCAAAAAGAATACACCAAGTGAATGCATCAAAAGAAAGATGAGTGGTGGTAAGGTAGATTTCAGAACAAATAACATTACAAATTTTTCACAAACTATTAACAAACAAAATCCAGCTACACATGCAATAGATACACCATCATGAGCAAGTGGAGTTTATCTCAAGTATGCAAAAATTTGCAATCAACATCAAACTTAATGGCAAAAGACTAAAGGTCAGGAACAAGGCACAAATTTGTGCTCTCATCACTTCTACTCAACATTGCATTGAAAGTCTTCTATAGTGCATTAAGACAAGAAAAAGAGAAATATGCAAACAAATTGGAAAGAAATAAGTAAAAGAGTCTTTATTCACAAACATAATTGTCTAGATAAAAAATCCCAAAGAATCTACAGAAACTCTAAGACTAACAGTTTCAGGATGCAAGATCAATATTTTAAACTCAAATGTATTTCCATGTGCATATTTAATAAAATATTAAAATTAAATTTTTAAGTACCATTTAATATAGCATTCAAATTCATGAGATACTTAAGGGTAAATCCAATAAAATATGCACAAGATTTGTCAGCTGAAAAAGCTAAATCACTGAAGAGAGAAACAAATGAAGAACTAAATTTAAAGAGAGGTATCTGTGTTCACGGATCAATAGATACAAGATTATTAAGATGTCAGTTCTCTCGATTTTGATCTATAGATTTAATGCAATCTCAGTCAAAATCCCAACAGGTTTTTATGTAGAAATTGATGAGATGATTCTAAACTTATATGAAAAAGGAAAGGTCTTAGAATATCCAAACAATTGTGAAAAATAGTAACTAAGAACCAATTTTCATTGCTCTCACCGAGCTATGACAAGGTATTCATCCTGTGTTAGCAAAGAAATGTCTGAAAATTGTAGCAAAATAAGGTTGTATAGAGAATTTGCAGTCAATTGTAATTGACAGTACATTGAGCTTAGGGATACCAGATAAAAGTATATGCCACCACACTCATCCTACCTTCAGCAACCATAACAATAACTTCCAAAATCATTTTTTCCTGTGGCATCTATAAACAATTAGCATCTCTTTGTTAAATTCTAATTGCTTTTCTTACACAGCTGTGCCACTGTACAGCTCAAGAAAGAGGGCCCAAGTGTTAAGACAGTTATTAATACAATAATGCCATAACAAACTGAAAGGGCCTGGGCGTTCAAGAAAAACAGGTTGTCCCCACATCCTTTCAGAAAACTGAACCAGGGACTATATCTTAAATGCTGAGTTTCTCGATCCTTTTCTCTTTCACATAAATCCATATTGGGAAGCATAAGAATATAGAGGTTAAGAAATGGCCTCATGAGCTATATATAATGCATAGGTTTGAATTCTAGCTTTTCCATGGACATCTATGAGACTGGGGCATGTTACTCAATCTTTCTGTGACTCCGTTTCCTCATCTATAAAGTAGGGCTAGTAAAAATTCATAATATTGTGAGGATTGCGTGGCTTAACACCTGTAAACAGCTTAAAAAACTACCTTGCATATATTAAATACTCAATACATATTAGATAAACAATGTGTTGTTTTTATTTATTGTTGTATGCCTTCCTTTTACCAGTTTGTTTTTCAAATTTTTAACTCATATCCTCATTGACTAGCATAGCTGAGCAGTAGTATTTAATTTCATACAAACCATCCATTAGAACTCCAACATCACTACAGCTAAAGCCAAAAAAAAGATTTTATTTTCTGGGAAATGGTTGCAAAGTGCTGATGATATTCATTGAAAATCTCAAGTCAGTTCTAGACCTTAGAGTTTTTCACTCTTCAAAGTGGTACAATAAAGGGTGACAACATTCCTATCTCTTTCTACTTGAAAAATTCCAAAATATGTTTGTCCCAGAAATATCTTGATGTGTTGGAAGTTTTCAGCTTTAGGAAATTAAATGTTCTACAGTGGAGGATTGAGATATCTACAAATTTAGCATGAAATTTCTTCACTTAGAAGGGAAATATTCTTCAAGAAGAAAAGCCTGAAATGAAAGTGTCCCTATATATTTTAATCCAGAGTTAGTCTATCTGTATGTCTCACAATTATACAACTTATTTGGCAAATTTAGTAACTAAGATTATAGTTTTCACATTGAATCAGCTAAGCTACCCCTGTGTGCTAGTAACTGCATCCCTAACCAATAGTAGATTAACAATAAACACATTTTATTTTTTGCAAAAAGACTTTAGTTAAGTGGCTTACTCCCTCCTCGCTTTCTATTATTCTCAGCAGGAATTTTCATCCTTAGGCTTGTAGCCTCATGGTTACAAACTGGCTGCCTCAGCTCCACATTATAAACTCACATAGCATATTCAAAGGAGGAAAGAGAAACAGCCTCTCCTTGGGTATTTCCCTATCTTTTCCTGAAGCACCCTTCATGCCCTAGTGATGATGAAGCATTCTGCAGTGAACCTGTTTGCAAGTTCAGACCTGCTCCCAAGATCCCGGGCACCTGGCCCTGCATGTTGTTAGAGATGTTTTTTAAATGATGATATCGAGGTTCGTTCCTCTCTTATTTATTTATTTATTTTATTTTTTTTTTTTAAAGGTCACCAGGCTTTTTATTGCAGTTAAAGCAGACTCGGACAGGATGGTCCCAGCCTCGAGAAGGGACAGCCCGACGGTCATGGGAACACTCGTCACAGAAGCCCTGTCCACAGGCCGGGCAGTGGTGCTTGGAAAGCTTGATGCTGAACTCCTTCCGGCAGTTGTGGCAGTTCAGGATCTCGTGGTCAGGCACCCAGTACGCCGGCCTGGCAGCATCCTTTACCAGACCTAGTGGTATGTCAATGGCTGTCACCATGGCTCCCAGTGTGTTCTGCACAGCCTCTTCCACCTTCCGAGCAATCAGTGTCCCGCCTTCGTCGTCTGTCTGTACCTCAGTAACATCTAATTGGACATTCCTGGCTTCATAGCAGTTGTCACACACCCGTACAGGCGCAGGGCCCCAGCCCCGCTCAGGCACATGCCGGGTTTTAGATGAACAGCCGTCACAGAAGCCCTCCCCACAGGCCCGGCAGTGATGCTTGGTGTCATTATCTTTAAAGGATGTAGCACACTTGCTGCAGGTCAGGATCTGGGAGTTCGGCCTCCAATAGGCGGGGGCAATCTGGTCTGTCAGCCAGGATGTCACAGCCTTGGTGGGCCCAAGACTAAGCTCTGACACTGACTGAGCCATGAAGTTCATCCCGTCCAAGAGGCGCTGAGCAGCATTGTTGTTGTCCTTGAGAAATCCATCGGTTCCAGGCCACACATGCACAATCTCTGTCCTCACCACCGTATCCACAGGATCTTGGTTCCCAAACCAGTATTGCCCGCTATGATAGACCACGCTGCAGTTAGGACATTCGATCACATACCCAGACCAGGCATATTTTGCAAGACCCATCCAGGGGGAGTCAGTGGAAGCAGATGTCTTGGGCACTACGCTGACTTCCTTGCCTCTCTCATAGCAGGCCTTGCAGGTATAAACTTGGTTGTCATACTGGTGGGAGTAGCTGCAATGGCTCTTGGCTTCATGAGGTACTCCTTCTTTCCCATGATTCATGCTGTTCTTTCATCCAGCCCCACAGCTGAGGCACGAGGAGGAGCAGGTGAAGTACTCGTCAGGGAAAAAGGAGCTGTGTGCCATCTGGTCATCAGGGATCTCACCACTGAAGCGATCGCTCAGTGCCTTGGCTTTTTGCCTCTGAGCCAGGCTTCATCAATTTTTTTTTTTTCAAGCGTCACAGTTCATCCCAGCCCAACAGACTTAATCTTACCTCTCATTGGCCAGAACTGAATCATATGGCTACTCTTACCTGCTAGGAAATATGGGAAAGTGAGTTTCTGGTATTCTTAGCCTTTTTCATGGAAAGAGAGTATGCAACATTAATATCTACCAGTCATGCTTCTAATGTTCTTTCCCTGACTTTCCTTCTGGGAAACTCTTAATTACCCTTTAAAGAACAGCACATCTGTTTTTCCCTTAGCACACCTCAGCTGAACCGGTCCCAGGCAGCGTTCAGTGTTTGTTCCTTAGTAATCTGACATTTCTGTGTACACATGTACATGAATGTGTGCCACTTTGTGTTGTGATTGTCATTCATATTTATTCCCCACTACAGATTGATCCTCTGGAATGGGAAACATATCTAAACCATTTCACCTTAAATGTCTATGGCAGTATGGTTGAAAAATAATTAGACCCAATCACTTAAACTATGATGATGAAACTATTCCCGAATGATCACACATATATTGTGCTAGATTGGGCAGCATATAAAATCACCAAATAATTCTCTGAAAGAAACTAAATGTAAGGGAAAATTGATTGTGTCAATAATCACCCAGGTAACTAGAGTCACTCTTTTTCAATGGGATTTTGTCTGGAATAACAGACAAAAGAGAACATCCAGCATCAGCCCTGACTCTTCTAGAAGAACAGAGCTTTCAGAACTTCAGAATGTGGACTGCAAGAACCTAATAATGCCTGGGTACATGATATAGGCTTCTGTACCTGACGTCTTGGAGCAGAAATATTAAACATTCTTAGGGACCTAAAAATGATGACAAACCCAGTACCACAAAGAATCCAGAACTCCTTCCAGATCTAGGGCAGGAAAAATGCAGGATAAGCATGGAATCTCTTGTTCTACCAGATAGATGAGAAACCATCAAAGACTATTAAGGTCATGTCAAAAGTACCCACAATTCAACTTGAAATAATTCACTGTCCAAAGTTGGGACACTTTGAACAACAATAAGAAAATAACTACAATGAATTAAAACATCAAATGTGTTTAGAATCACAAATGCCTAATGATACTTTATATCACTTCATTACTAGGAAAATTGATTGGAAAAGAATCAATAATTTATCCTGCCTTTCTTATATTATACTAATTTCTTTACCATGGAGTATCAAATAGTGGGTGAGGGGAAGTTTCTATTTATACAAATATTCTAGTTAATTAATAAAAAAAAAACCACAGGATTAGAATATCACCATTCTGCAATGCCTAATGAATTAATGATGATCTAGGCATTAATCATCCACAGTTGTTAACATTACAGAAAAATAACCAAACATCATGTGCATTCTAATGAAAGAACATGTTTATGAGGTAGTCTTATCAAACAAAAAAAATTGAAATGAAATTTGATCAAGCATCTAGATACAATTACAAAATCTATAAGAAGTAAGGGGAAATGAACATGCCATTTAACACCTTAGGGACACAATCAGTAAAATATAAAGCATGGGAAACTCTGTAGGACAAACAGAACACATTCTTCAACCAATAAATTACAAGAAGAAAGAGAGATGGAGGAGAAAACCTCTAGATCAAAAATGACTTGAGAGAGAAATCCACTAATTGCAATGTATGGATCTTAGCTAGACACTTGACTCAAAAAAGCAAACTGTTTGTTTTTTAATTATTACATTTGTAAGATAATTGAAATACATTAAGTACTAGCTAGATCTTTATCATATTAAAGAATTGTTTTAAAATATATGTTAATAATGGAATTTGGGTTATTTTTTTAAAGTTTGTAGATACACCCTGAGATCTGCCATTGAGGAGGACTCGTGTTTGGGATTTGATTTCGAGTAATTAGAAGAAGGATGTGAGGGTGAATGGAACAGATTGGCTGTGATTTGTGCATTGTTGGGGCTGGGTAGTGAGTACATGTGACTCATTATGTTAAAATAAAAAATGGAGACCTACCTTGAAAATTTCCTGAGCAGACCAAACCAATTCAGTCATACAAACAAAGCTTAATTTAAGCAGCATATTTTGCAGGATTAACTTGACCTGGGTCATTTCTTGCTTATGCCTCTGAAAATCATAAGCAAAACTTGAACTGTTTCCAAGGTTAACATGAGGTAACCACTGAAAATTCTATTATAGCCAATCACTGTGGAGAATAAACAGTCACTGCTTTCTCACCAATATATTCCTTAGCCTCGTTCCATGTTTTGGTTGAAGTGCTCCTGGTTTGCAAACTGTCTTTTTTTTGGTGTGTGCTCAATAAACTTTTACCAATTAGTACTTTGGTGATTCATTAATTTTACTTCTGTCATTTCTGAATTTTTGACAATTATAATGTTTTCTCTACGTTGGTGTAGGATTGGAATTTTCTATAATGAAACATTTTTTAAATGCTTTCCTAATTCAAAATATTAGTAAACTAAAAAGTAATTTAACTAGTCGCCCTAGTACACTAAGGTAATAGAAATGAGACAAGATTGGTCAAGATGCATGTTAAATCAAATTTGGGCAGCAACCTATAAAGAAATGACTCATTTTCAAAGGTGCATAAAAATCAACACCAGTTTTTGTTAGGGTTGACATAGCGCAGTACCACAGCCTGGATGACACACAACGAAAATTTATTTTATTACAGTTCCAGAGGCTAGAAATCCAGGATCCAGATAATAGCTAATTTGTTTTCTTCTGAAGCCTCTCTCCTTGGCTTACAAGATGGCTACCTTCTTGTTATGTCTCCATTTGTGACTCTTCGTGTGTTTAAATCTCAGCTTCTCATAACAACAGCAGTCATATAAATTAGGGCCCACCCTAGTGACTTCATTTTAACTTAATCACCTTTTTAAAGGTCTTATTTCTAAATGCTGTCATATTCTGAGGTATTAAGTATTAGAACTTCAACATATAAATTTGAGGAAGACATAATTCAGCCCATAAGAGCAGCCACATTTAGCAATCCTACATCATAAGCTACCATTCTGGGAATTTGTCTGACAAGTCAACCTCTCTCCACAGACTGGAAAAAAAGCCAAAAATTATTCGGTCAGGGGTGGTGAGGTGCTTCATTTCAACTACCGTAGCTCCCAACAGATTCTAGGCCCCCAAGAAACCAAACCAGGGGGAAGCCAGGATGGCTCAGTGAGTTAGGTGCTCACTTTGCAGCGCCAGGGACCGTGGATCGAGTCCCGGCCCAGGCCGGTGCGGAACCATGTGCTGAGCTGGGGAGTGTCCCCAGTTCAGTTCTCTCTGTCTCTGTATCTCTCTCTCTCTCTCTCTCCCCTCTGTCTAAATAAATAAATAAATAAATAAATAAATAAATAAATAAATAAATAAATAAATAAATAGAAGCCAAACCAGGCCTAAAAGATATTCTGCCTAGAAGAAAACAAGAGTTTCATGTAAAGGAAGACTTAAGTAAGAAGGAAAAAAAGTCTCACAAATTGGGGTGTGCAATTTCCCATCCAAACCAATGAGCACGTCAAAGCTCAGGGAATCAATGTGTTTCTGACTTTGCTTGAGGCATCTTATCCCATGCAGAGACTAGAAATGTGAAGATAAAACATGTATTAGCCTGCACACAAGGCTGCAAAGAGTCAACATGAACCCCTCTGTGTACCATCTGCATTAAAAGGGAGAGACACAGGAAACTTGCTGCCATGAGCAACAACAGCGCTCACCCTCCAGTGCCCCACCATCCCCCAAATGGCCCCCACACATACTCTCTACCTGGATTTCCTGCCAACATCTTGTCCGAAGGTCTGGCCAGAACAAGCTGGGCATTCTGCTCACAGGTGGTTTGGTTTGTCCTGTTCCAAATTTTCTAGGCACCTAAACAAATCACAGCACTCTTTCCTCTTCTACCCTGTTTCTCCCATCAGTCTGCGAATGAGAGACTAAATTGTGGTGGTTTAATTAGGCATTGTTTTGCCACCTTAAACAAAGTTATGCTTCCAGGAAAGGACACACACACACACACCAAGCCTGCCTCTTTCCTATAATTTATGAGAGCTTGTTTTACTTTAAGATCTTATCTAAACAAATATATTGGCTAAGCTGGCATCTAAACCAACCACTGAAGAAAGGCCTGTCACCCAACTGCGTGTGTTTACCTTCTCACATCAGCTGAGATGAAGGAAGATTTTCTTCTGAAACAATTCTGCAAATGTCTGCACATTTATGTAAGGACTTGCACAACCTTGTGCAACCCCTGCTTTCAGATATATTAATTCCTAGATTTCATCTTATTGTTGCTTATTGATACAAAAGGGTCCTGGGTCTTTGGTTCTTAATTAATCAGATTGATATAATAAGTGACATAAGGGGAAGCCAGGATGGCTCATTGGGTTAAGCACTGACTTTGCAGCCCCGAGGACCAAGGATTGAATCCCAACCCAGGCCCATGCACACCTGTATGCTGAACTGGGATGTGCTTCCTATGCGGGAGGCCCCCAGTTTGGTTCTCACCCCCTGGTTCAGCCCCAGGCTCGAAGGGACATGCCTCCCAAGCAGGAGACCCCCAGCCCAGTTCCTGCCCTGCACAACCCCTGCCCACCTGTGTGGAACAAAACCAAGTAAAAAACTGATGACATACAACTATGGAGACTGCTCTGGGCCCTTCCCCTTCTCTCTGTCTCTCCCTGTCTCTGTCTCTCTCTGTCTGCCAAAAACAATAAAATAAATCTTTAAAAAAATAAGTACCATATGTTACACATTTCCCTTTCATAAGACCACTGGAATTCCTGCAGCCAACAACCCCAATCATTTTGTATTCCTGAGTTCCCCCAAATTCCTAGTTCAAAACAACCCTACCACAACTTCTTTGGTATGATTCACTTGGTAAAGAGGAGGCAAGCAGTGTTTACCTATTCTGCCATCTGGACCAGAAATTCTGATTTAAACAAATTGCTTTAGTAAGTATCAGATTCTTCTCCTTAAGAAAGTTTTTCGAAGGTCACTTAACTTCTCAGTAAATCTCTAATTTGCTGAAGTCCTTCTAAGACTTCTGCTATGAACTTGGTTCCATTTTTAGTACCTATTTCTTTGGCAGCCCCAGTGCCAAATGGCAGCACAGTCTTTTTTGCCTCCCAGGGCCTCCTATGACCCCCATCATTGAGAAATGGACAAAAATCGAGATGCACAAGAACCTTACAACTAAGGACATACAGAAGGAGCCACCTTGAGACTTGCAGGAGGGAGCGAAATGGCTGGCCCCACACCTGCATATAGCAGTTAAAATCAGGAAGGATATCTCAGCTGTAGAAAACACCCTCAGATGTTAAGGATCCCAGCCCCACACCAGGCTCCCCAGCCCAAGGTTACAATGCCAGGAAGAGAAGTCCTCACAACTTCTAGCTGTGAAAGGCAGCTGAGCTTGTGGCTGAAGGAGATGGAGAGAGGCTGTAGTCTCAGGCACTTATTTGAAAGGGCTCATGCATTTACTTAACAGCTGCTGAACTCACTCACTCTGGACTCCATCACTGGGGAAGCAGCTCAAAAGGCCTAGGGACATTGAGAGAGGAACTGAATTGTCTGGCTTCAGAGCAAGGGTGGAGGGGCAGCTTTCTCCCAGACTGAAGTGCTGGCAGAATCCATTTATTTGTTCCCCCCTCCTGGAGTACAGACTTAGGCAGCTGCCGTATCTGAGTCTCCATCAACCTGGCTAACACTCTTTGCCTTGCCAGGATGATTCCCTGAGACCTCACTCCACCAAACTTGTGGGCCCACCCAAGCCACCTTCAGTGGCTTTTTCATACAAATGGCCTGTCTTGGATCATGCTGCACTTTCCAAAAATCTCTCAAAGATTTACAACATCCAAACAAGTAGCTTCTGACTTCAGAGTGCTCCATACTTCATGCTGGGCAGCCTCAATATTAGCACTAATGGCAGCCAACCTCCATGAGTGTCTTGGCCCCTTCCAAGCATCTCCAACTCCACCGCAGGTAGTTTCCATCTGCAGATTGCTTTGTGGCTTATGCCATGTGGTTCTAGGCAAGGCACACACAGGCTGAAGCTGAACTTGGCCGGCAGCGGGGCCCCTCCCAGGAGGCCCTGGGGCTGGTGTGCCCAGTAGCCAGCTTCAAACCAAGTCAGAGCACTACCTGGCTGCCTCTGTGAGTAAAACACCCAAAGGGCCGAGTGGGCAGGCACCAGAACCCTGCTAAAGCAAACACTGCTCCTTAAGGTCAGCCCCTGCACAAAAGCTCCTTGACCGTAGTCATGACCAGTCCTCACAACCAATCAGCCTGAAGGTCAGCCCCTCCCACTGATGTGCAAACAGCAACCAAGTCTTAGCCAGAACAGGAAGGCAACAACAGCTCACACAAGGAACAAACCTGGAACGCTTGGCTCAGGTGACCAGGAAGATTGTGCCACTAAGCTCCACAGGATGGAAAAATATTTCATAAAAATGGAAACCAGAAAAGAATAAAAGGCTGGGGTACTAGTACCACGCAAAGTAGACTTTAAAACAAAGGCTGTAACACGAGACAAAGAAGGACCCAGTAATCCCACTTCTAGATATTTATCCAAAGAAACCCAAAACACTACTTCCAAGGGACATATGAATTTATATGTTTGCTGCAGTATTATTTACAACAGCCAAGATACGGAGGCAACCTGGCCATTCAACAGTGTATGAATAGATAAAGAAGAGGTGGTACATATATACAAAGAAATATTACTCAGCTATAAAAAGAATAAAATCTTGCTGCCTGAAACATGGTTGGACCTAGAGAGTATTGTGCTCAGTATAGTAAGTCAGACACAGAAAGACAAATGCCATATGATTTCACTTACATATAACATCTAAAGAACAAAATTAACAAACAAACTTATAGGTATGTCATAAGGTTTGGCAGCTGGGACGGAGAAATTTGGGGGTCAGGAGTAGGTGAAAAGGGCAAGGGATTAAGAAGTACAAATTGGTAGTTACAAAATAGTCATGAGGATGTAATATATAGCATGAGAAATATAATCAATAATATTGTAACAACTAAGTATGCTGTCAAATGGGTATTAGATTTATTTGGGTGATCACCTTATAAGTTATATAAATGTCTAATCACTATGTTGCACAGCTCAAACTAATGTAATATTGTATGTCAACTGTAGTTGAAAACTAAAAAAATTATTTTAAAAAATTTTTAATGAAAAGAAATAATATATGGTGAATAAAACATCCTCCTAATTTAATAACAGACCCTCTGTTTAATGATATAAGGTAAAATAATTTAGCTAGTGAAAAAATTGAAACTATCTAAATGTTTTGTTTTTTTTAAGATTAATTTTTATTGTTTTTGACAGACAGACAGAGAGAATGGGGAGGGCTCAGAGCAGTCTCCATAGCTGCACATCATTCATTTTCAATATAGTTTCACTCCACAGGTGGGCACATGGCTAGGTAAGGCAGGAACTGGGCCAGGGCCTTCCACATGGGATGCATGCCCATGCTAGGGGCCTTCCACATGGGAAGCTCACCCTAGCGAGAACCAAACTGGGAGCACATCTCACTTCAGCATATGAGTCTGCATGGGCCAGGGCCGGGATTTGATCCTCAGACCCCAAGGCTGCAAGATGAGTGCTCAACCCACTGAGCAATCCCAGCATCCCCTAAATGTTTTTCAATAGAGAAATTGATAAATAATGGGGCTTAAAATGAATGAACTAGATCTGCATGTGGTAACAGATAAACCTTGAAAACATGTTGAGTTAAAAAAAAATATTGAGGGAAAGCCGGGACGGCTCAGCGGGTTGAGCGCTCGCTTTGAGGCCATGAGGACCGAGGATCGAATCCCGGCTCCGGCCCAGGCGGGACCCACGTGCTGAACTGGGGAGTTCCCACAGTTTGGTTCTCTAACTGTCTCTGTCTCTGTCTCTCTCTCTATCTGTCAAAAAGTAAAATAGAAATAACTATGCACTGAAGA
>PVKE010046077.1:0-12385 GCA_004027555.1 Craseonycteris thonglongyai | reverse complement strand
GCTATCCTATGGAACTTCTGAAGTTGTGGGTGGTGAAGGGTTTTGACTGTGCAGCCAGCATAGATCATGATAAATTTTCAACTCTCTAAGTAAAGAGAATACCCATCATTCTCTGATCAAAATTAGGCTTGATTTCCCACCCACCCTCTTCTTCAAACACATTTTGGAACAGACATAGGTAAATACTTGATGGGTGAAATACCATTCACTGAAACAGAATGTACCATAAGTAGAAAGTGTTAATTCATTACTGCAGTAGTAGGTTAGAAGAAAAAGAATCACCTGTTCCTATCCCTTTAAAAGTAGCCACAGAGAACAGGAATTTCTGTTTATTTGGGTGAAAGGAGAATTCTAGATATTTCAATGTGGTCCCAATTAGTTCCTTTTTGTTGTTAAATTTATTGGGGTGACATTGATTAGTAAAATTGACATAGGTTCCAGGTGTGCAGTTCTATAATACATCATCTGTGTTGTACTATGTGTTCACCACCCAGAGTCAGTTCTCATTCCATCACCCTATATTTCATGCTCCCTCCCCCCTTGCCCTCATGTAACCCCTAAACTATTGACTATGTCCTTGAATTTTTGGTTCTTTGTTGTTTTTATATGGTTCTTGGTTTTTTTCTATCTGGATTATTTTGCTTTGCATGATGATCTCAAGGTATGAAAAATTAAGAATAGAGTTATCATTTCACACAGCCATGCCCTTCTGGGCATCTACCCTCAAAATTTGAAAACTTTCGTCCACAAAGATCTATGTACCCAATGTTCATCTCAGCACTATTCACAGTGGACAACTCATGGAAACAGCCAAAGTTTCCTTTGACTGATGATTGAATAAAGAAGTTGTGGTGTATTTACACAATGGATTATTACTCCACCATAAGAAAAGATGAAATACAGCATTTATGACAACATGTGGATGAACCAATGGGTACTTTTTAATGATACTTCTTTATATCTCCATGTGCTTTTATTGGCTATGTTTAAATAGTCTTTTTATCCAGACTTGAATCCCTCTGTCTTTTCTGTGCTGCCCACATATCAGTATCTCCTCCACTCAGAGAAGCTGCTTTTCTTGCATAGAAATACTGGAAGAAGGGAGTTTATTAATGAATCTACCAATTAAATTCCACATGAAAGGCTCAGAGAGAGAACAGTCTGTGAGGGCTGGGCAGCAGCATATCATACATTGTTATCAGCCTCAGGACTGGGTACCTAACCAGCACCAAGTTTGATCCCCCCTTTAGCTTTATCACGTGAAGAGCCAATATCAGCCTCTAGTTAATCACTCAAGCATATGCACTGGCTTCAAAAGCAAAGGAGAAAAAAAAGGCAGCTGTTCTGATTACTAGCCAGTGGGAAAAACAGTCAATATGTAGAGAGATCCAGGACTTGGCAGTAAATGGTGAAACCCACATGGCTCTGGCTAGTGTACATGGGATTCAGAGAGTAGTGTGGAAAGTCTGGACTCCCTGTAATCCAGTAGAAACCACTGTGTGTCTACAGGAGAATGAGTTCCTTACAGGTGAGTCCATGTAAGAAACTATTAAGTTTCAAAACAATAAAAACATAAAACCCAACTAGTTAGGACTGAGCATTTATATCATAAAATATTTCTCTCTCATGAATATTCAACTAAAGGTTATTATCTTAGTGATGTAAACTGGAATTCAACATATGAATAAAGTTCAGGGAATGTACCAATTCCATAAAATTGATTGTTACACCTGCAGTCTGGTATCATCAAACACAATAAGAAAATAACTATATTATCTGCTTGAAGTTTTGTGTTTGCATGAGTCTGTTGAACATATTTTACATTTTAAAAACTCTACAACAGCAGCCTAACTATTTGTAGGGAGGATTCCTTAGCATTAGGTTTCTCAAAGTGTGGTCCCTGGTCCAGGAGCATGGAACTTGTTGTAACTGCAAATTCTCAGGCTCCACCCATACTACGGAATCTGAAACTTTGCGATGGGGCCCAGCAATGTGTTCTAACAACTCTTCCAGTTCATTCTGATGCAAACTGAAGTTCAACAAACATTGCCTTCATCAGCAAAAGAAAAATATTGATAACAGCTCACATCAATTATTATTTTAAGACATTTGGGGAGAGGGTGAATAGAGATAAATTTTATAAAACAAAGCTAGGCTGACCAGATGTACCATTTGAAGCAGGACAGACAACAACAATACTGTTCCATTTCAGATGGTACATAAGGTCAACCTAGTCTCACTTGGTTAAATTTAAGGTGTCAGTAGGCTGACCATGTGTACCATTTGGAACAAAACAGTACTGTTGTTTTGTGTTCCATTTATAAGGAACAGAAATGGTCAGCCTACAAGTAACCCATTGAAGAGAATCCAGAATGAAAATCTGACAGATTTAATCATTGCACTGGGTTTCTTCTAGCTAAGAGGATGAAAATATAAATTCATTTACCTGATATACAAGGTTCTTTACAATATGTTCCTCATCTATGTATCCAGCCTCTTTCATTAGCCAACTAGTCACTTAAACAATATTTAATGATTTGCTGCTACATTTGGACACAAAGAAATAAACAGAGAAAGACAAATAATGGTATACAACTGCCATAACCCCAAAGGACATAAGATCCAACTCCATGTGTCCCACTCCCTATTTTTTGGTGATTCTGAAACTAGAATGTGCTTATTCTCATTCCAAAACATTATTCTACTCCTCTTCGTTCTCCAGCAAGAAAACTCTTAACCATCCTATAAGAGCTGTCTCAAACAGAGAAAGTCTTTCTTTACTTCCCAGGTAGTGATAGTTACTGATTACGTCTTGTTCTGGCTCTCACAGATATGTTTTCACTTTTGTTGTTTCTTTTTTGCTTTTTTGTTGTTGTTGTTTAATTTGCACTTAACACATGGTATTGAAATGTATCTGTTTATAACTTCAAAATCTACTAGGTTGGGAGTTTCTGAAGATGAGACACTGGCAAATTAAGTAAATAATTTAGCACTTGGGATAGTTCTCATATGTCACAGAAGTGACTTGAAGTAAACATGTGGAAGGCTACTATAAAGACCAGAGCAGCTTAAAAGTTCTGCCTATTTTAGTCCCTGTGAACAAGTTAAGGATTCTAGTTTACATTAAAAAGGCAAAAATTCATAATCATTTATAGAAGGATACATTAAATGTGAAATACGATTGCTTAATACAGTGATTTCTCAATTTGATACATTTGTCATTCAAAACTGAACATTGAAACATCTCAAACCATATAATTTATGAGATTGTAAGAAATTGTACAAAGTAAAATTATCCTAGTCATGATTACAAGCTTAGGACACAGAAACTAGAAGATAATTTAGGGATTTTTCTGTTAAACCACTGTAAAAGTGAGGTGAATTCAAAAAGGATGCTTTTCAAGAAAATAGAAAAAAACAAAGCCAAAATAGGGAGAACAAACCCTCAACTGAGGTTATATAAGGAATTATAGATCCTTGACCAGGAAACTAGATACTGGTGTAGGTGATATGACATGTATGATTTTTACAGTTATACACTTATATAATACTATGTCCTTAGGTCAGAAAGTATCTTCTTGAGTCTTTTCTGTTTCCTCGGGCCTTTTTAATCTTGAGAACTTTTTTTTTTTCAGTCTTCCCGTGCTCCAGTTGGGCTCCTCTTACCTATTCTTTTTCTACAGTGCCTCTCAGCTTAAGCCTTCCTCCCTCTTGCCCCTATTGCTATGTCGTCTCGTCTCCCTTGGTTGGATATAGCAGCTTTCTTTGAAAATTCTGATCCCATTTTCCCCCTCTTCAGTTGTGTTGTTCAATATATCAATATTTAGAGTCACAATTTTCCTCCGAAGCATTGTGCTCATGTTGTCACGTGACTTCTTTTTCTCTGTCACATCAGAATTAAATATTTAAGACCCTTTATCTATTTTACTCATACTGCTCTCCCAACTTCTCACTATGTCTAGAATAGGTTTTTAATCTATTCTAGAGGGAGGGAGGGAGGGAGGAAGGAAGGGAGGAAGGAAAGGTAAGGAAAGGTAAGGAAAGGTAAGGAAAGGAAAAGGATGCAAGAAAGGCAGCACGTTAAGCTCTGACTTTTTCTATTTCTCCCTACTGCCCTTCTCTTTTCAAATTACACTATAGGAAACTACTTTTAACCAAGCATGGAATTAAGCTTGTCTCTACATTCATATTTTCATGTTTTTTAAGATTTATTTTTATTGTTTTTGGCAGAGAGAGGGAGAGACAGAGAGAAACAAAGAGAAGGGGGAGGGCCCAGAGAAATCTCCAAAGTTGCATGTCCTTAGTTTTCCACATAATTTCATTCCACAGGTTGGCGCGGGGCCCCGCAGGGCGGGAAACAGGTTGGGGACCTCCCACATGAGAGGTACACCCCCACGAGCCAGAGGCCTCCCACATGGGAAGCTCACCTGGGGTGGGACTCAAACCGGGGGTCTCCTACATAGAAAGCTTACCCCGGTGAGAATAAAAACTGGGGCCACACAGCGGTTCAGCATGTGGGTCTGCAGGGGCTGGGGCCGGGATCTGATCCTTATACCCCAGGGCTGCAAGATGAGCACTGAACCCACTGAGCCATCGTGGCATGCCCTACATCGGGGGTGGCGAACCTATGGCACACATGCCCAAAGTGGCACGCGGAGCAATTATTTCGGCACGCGGAGCTGTGAATACCATTTTAAAAATTATTGTTTATGCTCTTACAGACATAAAAATAATCGATAACCTCTATCTCACTCGATGGGTTGGTACGCGAGTTGAGTGAGTATACTCTTCTTTTACAAACTTTGGCACTCAATCGCCAAAAGGTTCGCCACCCCTGCCATACATCATATTTTCTTAATCTAGATTCAGATTGTCAAACAGCCCCAGATCCGTTCTAAAAGGTCTCCATCACCACTGACTAGATGGTGATCTCCACTCACATCCCAGCACTCCTGGGTACTTCATTTCCATTTAACATCATTTCTCTTAACCTACCTCCTTCCCAGTCAGCACAAAAGACTGCTGCCAAAACCAGAATTATTGCCGGCTAGTCCCCAAACTCTGTGTTTGCTCCCTGTCACTCCTGTGTAAAATTCAAGTTCTTCACAAGTGATATTTTGTCTTTTAGTGTTACATTTTTTAGTGTTACACTGGTTAGTAATAATTTCATAGGTACTCTTTCCATCACCATATATTTAGCTCCCTCTCACTCTTTTCCCACCTTCCTCCCCACCTTACCCTCAGGCAACCACTAAACTATTGACTATGTCCACTAGGTTTTATTTCTTTGTAGCTTTCACTTTTATATTCCACATATGAGTGAAGACATATGGTTCTGAGCTTTTTTTTGTCTGGCTTATTTTGCTTAGCAGAATGATCTCAAGTTCCATCCACGTTGTTATGAGTGGAAGTATTTCGTCTTTTCTTATAGCTGAGTAATATTTCATTGTATATATGTAACAGCTGTTTTATCCAGTCATTTATCAAGGGGCACTTTGAATGTTTCCATGTCTTGGTCACTGTGAACTGTGTTACAGTGAACATCAGGGTACATATGTTTTTACAGACTAAGGTTTTCATGTTTTTTGTGTAGATACGCAGAAGGGTGGTTGCTGGGTCATAGGGTAACTCTATTCCCAATTTTCTGAGGACTCTCCACACAATGGATTTTTCTGGTTCTTCAGTTGAGCGCCTTTGCTGGGAGTTCATACGAACTAAGGCCCAGGGCCTCATACGTTGTTCGACCTCCATCCTTCCTTTTCTAGTTAGATAGCCACTGGTTTCTGTCTCAATTCACACCTTTACATTTCTCTCTTTTCTTCTGCATTATCCATGTTTACTTTTCCTGCCTATCCCTTGAGGACATCCACCCTGACTAAATAAGGATGGAGAAAAGCCATACACCCAGTATTGTCCAGAGAAATGTTTGACCGATTTGATTTTCCAACTCCAAGACATTCACTCCATTGATAATGGATGAGGCTTCCTCAGGCCACTGCCTCATATAACACAGACTAAGCACAGTCAGGAAACACAGTGGGAAAATGTACATGGTAACAAATTCAAATGTGCTTTATCATTTATCTTTTGAATAAAGTTCTTAAAGGACTCAGATCACTGCTTTCTAACCTCTTTCCTGTGTCTGGTGTACTGTGTTTGCCTTGCAGTAATCAGATGATCAAAATGTAGTTAGTTATATTTTGTTACTTTTTTTTATTAATTGTTAATTTTATTGGGGTGACATTGGAGTCATCAGATGATCAAAATATAGTCAGTTATATTTGATACTTCCTTTATTGCTAAATTTATTGGGACAACATTGATTGGCAAAAATTACCTAGGGTCCAGGTGTACAATTCTACATTACATTGTCTATGTATTGCGTTATGTGCTCACCACCCAGACTCAGTTCTCTTTCCATCACCACATATTTAATGCCCCCTCCCTCCTCTTCCACCCCTTCCCTCCTTACCTTGAGGTAATTACCAAACTATTGACTGTATCCATGAGTTTTTGTTTCTTTGTTACTTTCAGTTTTATATTCCACATATAAGTGAAGTCATTTGATTTTGAGATCATCATATTAAGTGAAATAAGTCAGACTGAAAAAAAATATTTTGATACTTAATGGTACAAGAAAAAACCCTGGAGTGTGATATTTGTATAAAACTGAATATTTAGCAGTCTTTCACTGAAATAGCCTAAAACCACCTCTATGAAATGCACTACTATATTTACTAATACATGTTACCTTTCCTTGAAATACTGCTTTAATTCCTATTGTAGCTAGTAAATTATAATTCACCAGTGCATTAGGGAAGTAATGTTCCATGCTAGCTTTACCTTTTTACATTTTCATGAGGCATAAAAGTAGGGAGGAAGGAAGAAACAAAAATATCTTTGCTATTTGTAAATGTCTTTTTTCTCATTTGTAAATGAGCTTTTTGTAAATGTCTCCAAGGTTGTAAGTGAAAAAACAGTCATTCAATTATAGTATTCATATTCTCAATTTTCTCTATTTGCCCCTCCCCCATATCATAGTCTAAAAATGAGCAAAAAAATGTAAGGTAAGTGGACATGAAATAAAGTAAAATTTTAAAACTGGTGATTCTTTTTCTCATAGAAACTAAGATTTGTTTATTATTATGATAGAAACTCTTGGGATTCCACACACTATAATCACTTACTATGAAAATGTCAGTTATGGTACAGGCTTCAGTATTACAAGATTAACTATGCATTTGATATGGTAACCATATTGCTTTATGGTTTTAAATACCCAGTGTTTTTATTGGAGCAATCAGTATAATTTGAACTCATTACAATGGGCAGCCTATGTCACGATACAGGTGATAGGGAGCCATGATCTAGCATGTGCTTTACTCAACATTTCTCTCAAGTCACATTCTTAGATATGTATCTGTTTGAAAATCTTCTAAGTCAGAACAGCATCAATTTGTGTACAAATTTCCTGCCCTTGGGAACATAGTCCAAGTTGAACAGAAATACATATATCAAGGTGATGTGATAAGTAATAGTGTCGGGGGTAGGAGGGAGGTTCACACGGCGGGGAAGCCCAGATCATAGAGGAACTCAGAAAAGGAAAACTTAACCCCCCTGGGGAGATTAGGAAAGTGAAGATGAAAGTGAAGTACCCCTGACTCAGTCTTGAAGGATGAGGGGTTATCCAGGAGCAGCAGGGGAAGGAGAAAAGGGAAAGGCCGAGGGGTTGTGGTAAGAACCTAAGGAGTGCAGTGAGGGAGCGATTTCAGGAGAATCCAAAGAGATCCAGAGACACTGGAGGTGGACACATGAGCCCTCCATCCTTTATAACCAACACTAATTACACACTTCCTGTCCAAGGCCCTGTAGAAAAAGGATGCTAAGTGTCCAAGAAGACCTAGAATGAGAAATAAAGTTCCCTGAGCTACATCTGTGTCAGTCCTACTCACCTGCTTATAAACTGTAAGGAGAATAAAGGTATGTTTTAAAAACAATTTTAAAACAGATTTTTATAAAAGGAAAAACAAATACCATTACCATAAAATCAGTAACCCAAAGCAATTACCGTAAATCTGTATCTCATAAGCACCATTCCATCAAGGGTTTTAGGCATTTGCTTAAAAGCACTTCTGTTTGCATAAGGACACTTAATATATGGCATGTAGTTAAACAAGTATATGTGTGTATGCCTATCTTTATTGAGTATTATCTTTAGCAAAAACAATGGAATGTTTTGCACCCTGGAATCCACAATTCTGCTGTCCTGGCACATATGGTGAGTAGGAATAGTAATCGAGGATCACTTGTGCTCTCTCTTTTCATGAAATCAGCACAATCAGGCACTCTGCAAGGCAGTATTCTGTTCTTCTGTCCATTAAATACCTCCCCCATCATTTCTAGCTCTGCATAAGTTGCATAGGCAGTGTTATTTGCCAATTGGAACTGGCAGCATTAAATTAGCACTGGCTGATTAATAGGCTTTTGCCCAGTGAACTTTATGTTCACCGATTGAATCTGTTTATTGTTGCTGTTCCTGCTTTGGAACATGACTTCCCTAGAAAGCATTCCTTCATTCAGCCTCTGCTGGAATCAGACAACAGCTTGAAGCCAACAGCTGCTCTTGAACAAAGCAGGTAGAGAAGAAAGGCTGCTGAAACTCACATAACAATAAGCACATCATGACACAATTACAGAAAATCTCCAGAGTGACCTGCACACATTCAATACCATATGGTTATTTGGGGAGCTGGAAAATGGAGCCGAGAGCCATAGTTTAATCTAGCCACTTTTCACACTATTCCTGCTAACATGAAACTGTTTTTAATCCAGAAAATTAGCATGAATATTTATTGACAGAAGTGAAGACTATATTTGCACAGTCAGCTAAATGTGCCAGTAGATTTAATTAAAATATTTGAAATTTGTTTTATCTGAAATATATTGAATAAGTGAGTAGAAGTTTGGTATGTGTGTGTAGATGGATTTTTTGTTTCTTTTTAACTCTAGAAGTACTTTTATAATATGCAGTGTCAGCCTTTCAATTCCTCTGCTCCCCACCCAATTTTTGAATGCACTTTTTCAGTGGTGTGTGAAAGGACTGTTCCATTTCTCTTACTGTGTTCATTTGACTTTGACCAGCTTAAGAGGATTTGCTGTTACTGTAGCCTTCCCAGGAAAAACATACGAGTATTGTCAATGTGGACGGTACCTTGCGGTCTATCAGGAATTAACAAATTGCCCTTTCTCTCCTTGCTTCTGAAAATAATTTATTCTGCAGAAGATTTAGATATATACATGCCAGCCTCATAAACTCACTGAGGGTTTTCTCAGGACAAGTGTTGTCCTATCTGGACATTGGAATGAACCTCAGATAAACATAAATAATCCATTACTCTCTTTTAAATATTTTTTATACAGCTTGACTTATTCACTTGATTTTTGAGACCTTAAGAGTGTTAAGTGTCGATCTGGGCATTCACTAAGTGAGATAGTCCCATCTTGATGACTGGCCCAAATAACCGAATCCTAGTCCATGTCTAGACTAAACCAAGAATCCTGGAAGATTCTGGGCAACCTGCCTTGTGACATGAGAAGGATTTTATTTCCAGAAGACTGTGGTGCATCAAAAATACTTCATTTAAAAAAAAATATTAGAAGAATTTGGAAGACAAATTCAGCTAAAGTGGGACAGCTCATAGAGTGTACAGTTTCATAGAGGAATGGGAGCCAAGTACAAACTGGCTTCACTTCCGAGTTTTCCCCATGTCCTGTGCGCTACTTCTAGTGCCCTGAACCCTGCGGGATTGAAAACATGCTCTCAGATTTGCTGTCTTCTGGGTTAGATAATGGAAGTTCCCCTCTCCTGCCTGATAGTGTTATATAGCAGGACTTTCTTATGCTATTATCACCAGAAGCCAAATAAATCCCTGGTAGCAGAAACAAACACTTAACTCTCTGTGTCACCTCAACAAATTACATTGTTGAAATCATAACCACTTTTAAGGTCTCTTCTTGAGAATAAGAAAAAAAGAAATTGGCATGTTATCTTATGGGCTTGACTGTATATGTGTTCAAAAGGATAAACGGATCTGTCTTAGGCAGAAAAATAAGTAGCGGTAGAGGTCAAGATGATTGAAATACAACATTTTAGAGAACTTGTTCAGCAGCTGGCAGAAGCAGGACTTATTTAGACCATTGTTATTTTTCCTTTGTCACTTTTGTGAATGTGTGTGCCAAACCAACTGACTCGAGACTAAGTGCCTCAGTTAGCAAAGAAAGTTAAAAACAAAACAAAAAAAATGGCAAAAAAAGGTGTATTTTTTATTGACTCACTGCACAACTTTCAGTGCATTATTGTCACATCACCTCTGTCACTTTCGTTATAAACTAGATATTATAATATGGGTTTTCTTAAGTCTTGAAAAACTTTTTGAAATTGAGAGTGCAGTAAGATCACTAAAAGTCCCAGAGTCAGAACACATAACCTGAGCATCTGCAGAATCCCAAGGTAGACCTTAACAGTGGCCAAAGCAAAGCAAATAGATTTTGGTCAAAAGCAATAAATATAACAAAAGTGGTGGCAGAATGAGGTGAAGTGGCAGCATCAAGTGCAGAATAAGTAAAAAATATTTTGTGTAGTGAAATATAATTTGTTTTATCAGATGATAGTGTTTCTGGCATAATCCTTGCTTACTTACAGATTTTTGTTGTTGTTGTTAAATTTATTAGGGTAACATGTTAATAAAACTTACCGAGGTTCCAGGTGTACAATTCTATAGTACTTCGTCTATGTGTAACAATACGTTTTCACCACCCAGAGTCAACTTTTGTCTATCCCCATATATTAGCTCTCCCACCCTCCTCCTCCCCTTAACCTCAGGGAACCGCTAAACTATTGACTATGTCAATGAGATTTTGTTTCGTTGTTGCTTTCAGTTTTATATTCCACCTATGAGTGAAGTCTCATGTTTCTTAGCTTTTTCTGTCTGGCTTATCTTGCTTAGCACGATGCTCTCAAGTTCTATCCATGTTGTTGCAAATGGCAGTATTTCATCTTTTCTTATCGCTGAGTAGTATTCCATTGTGTATATGCACCACAGCTTTTTTATCCCGTCATCTATCAAAGAGTACTTTGGTTGTTTCCGTGACTTGGCCACCATGAGTAGTCCTGCAATGAACATTGGGGTACATACGTTTTTATGAACTAATGTTTTCAAGTTTTTTGGGTAGATACCCAGAAGGGGAATTGCCAGGTCATATAGTAGCTCCATTCCCAACTGTCTGAAGACTCTCCATACTGCCCCACATAGTGGTCGTATGCTTTCCCACCAGCAGTGTACAAGGTTTCCTTTTTTTCCACAGCCTCTCCAGCACTTGTTTCAATAGATTTTTAATCTAGAGTCTCATTATGCACTTAATACTGAACATGGAGCCTGAGTTTATAGCTCATAATTTGTTCTATTACCAGAAATATTTATTATTTTTATATTGAGGTCAGAAGTACACTTCTATGTCCTTATTACACTAGAGCTCTCATAAATGCTAAACATTATGACACAGGGGTACTTACTCTGCATGAGCAATGCCTTTATGGAACTCCAGCAGAAACTAAGGCAGGATTTCAGGCCTGGAAAATAAATGTAGGTTAACAGGCATTTGTTCTTTATAGCAATTAAGCTAACTTTCCCTACCTATAGTGTTTCTACCCCAAACTGCTAAATTTTATTGTTCCTAAAAGCTGGGATGCCCACCTTGTGGTTTCACTAGGCCACATTGGAAAAAGAATTGTCTTGGACCACACATACAATACGCAAACACTAACGATAATGAATGAACTAAAAAAAATTGTAAACAAATCTCAGTGTCTTAAGAAAAATTACAAATTTGTGTTGGGCTGTGTACAAACCCATCTGAGCAGCATGCAGCCCGGGCTGCAGGTTGGACGAGATTACTATAAAGCGTACAGATAGTACTATTTCTATTTTAGACTAGTATAGATCAGTAAAAGAAATATTACTTTCAAAAACACTTTCTCTAGGATAAACCCAGGCCTTCATTTGGTCCTACCCTTAAAATTCCTGTCTCTCACACAGAGACAGAGCATGAACTTCTATCTCTACAGCTGGTCAACCTAAATGAGCCATAAATGATATGTATACGTGTGTATGTATCCTACATTCACAAGTCTTAGTTTGGTGGGCTTATGCCATCTCTGGCTTGATAGAAAAGTACACCTGTGACTAAACAGGTGATGAAACAGGGAACAAATACACAGAGACAGATGGATTAAGAGTGTCATGATTGTAGTTTCACTCAATTATAATTTTCACAGGCTCCAGGTGATTCTTTCTTTTCTTTCCATTTCTTTTTTTTTTTTTTTTTT
>PVKE010046076.1:0-12386 GCA_004027555.1 Craseonycteris thonglongyai | reverse complement strand
ATACCTAAATGTAGTATAATAAAATGTTTAAATCAGAATTTTTTAGATGTATTAGTTCAGAAAATAATACTCTAGAGGTGTGTCATCTAATACGATAATCAGGAACAACATATAGTTATCAAGCACTTGAAATATGACGTCTGATTCAGAGATATACTGTGAATATAAAACACACACCAGATTTTGAAGACTTCATACAAAAGAAGAATGTAAAATAGCTCATTAATATTTTATAATGATTATATATTGAAATAATATTTTAGATGTATTAAGAAATATGTATTACTAAAATTAATTTCACTTGTTTCTTTTGACTTTTTTAAAAAATGACTACTAAAAAATTAAAAACTACTCATGTGGCTTACAATATATTTCTTCAGGAAAATGTTGCTCTAAAGAGAACATCAACATCTAAGACCTGACGTTTTGTCCTTGCTAGAGAATGAGATGAGTTTTGTGTATGTAGAACAGTTAAAGGTGGGAGGATAGATTCATTTACATAACAAGTGATTTGGCAAAAAGAAAATAGCATCCCCAAAAAACCTCAAAGAAGGGAGAAATCAATGTGATCTATGAAGGGAGCCGAAATTTTGCAACCCTGAAGCTGCCCTTTGGGTTGATGACTTTAAGCTGTTTATTAAGAAACAAAACTCACAAAGAACTTTTGAGCCTCCCCCTACCCTTTCCTGCCCAAGAGATTCAGGCAGAGAAATGTGCTTTTAAGGAAGGGTGCCTTGGTTAATCACCGTAAGAATCTTTGCCCTAACATTAGTCAGAAATATTGCCACACTGTGTCCCATTGTTTCTGAGTTGCCTAGCAGAATTTTCCTGCCAAGTGTGCTCTGTGAATCACCCATTTTCACTTCTGAAATCTAGTACCACTTTCCTTACCCCTTCTCCTTTGTCCAAAATGTCTTCTATACCCAATATCGCCTCACTGTTTTGGAATTTTCATGCTTTTGTGAATCCCCATGCACATCTATTAAAACTCTGATTTTCTCCTGTCAGTCTGTCCCTGTTAATTTGGTTATTAGCCCAACTAGAAGAACTTAGATGGTAAGAGAAGAAGTACTGGTATTAGTTTTTTTAACCCCGGAAGGTACAAGATTTGAGAAAAGTTTGATGTTAAGGGTTACAAGTGAACCTTAGATAGGCTTGATAAGGATAAGGGAGAGAACGGTACATATCACTGTCAGTGACTAGTTAAGGAAAAGAAGATTAAAAGATGGCAAAAAGACAATGAAAAACATGGTTTTTCAATGAGCACAGAAGATAATTACTAATAAAAAATGAGATGTTTTTCTGAGTTTCTCTTAAAATCTGAATTTCAAAATCAAATGTTGTGTGTCAAATGTGTCACATTTTAAAAAGCCATTTAACACATGTTTTTTATTCCTTAAAAGAAATAACATTTATTATTCATGACTCTAGTTCTCTCTGCCTGTTTCTTTCTCCAAAATTTAATTTACTTCTTTATTTCTACAAAACCACCCAATCTGAAACAGCTTTGCAAATCATTATGAGCTTTCAATGATCTATGGTTCATTGCTTCATGCATTTGTCAAAATTTCTGCAAGTAGAGAGATAACCTACGGACATAAACATTAACACATAAAAATTAATCACTTATTCTAGTTTTGGTTATGAAAGCAATACAAAAATAAATCAATTTTAAACATAAATTAAAAAAAACATACCCAGAAGAGGTGTAACTGATAATGTGGTTTGTTTCAATAAGAACATGTGCAAAAACCATATGTCAAAGAGATCACCAGAAACATAATCCATAAACAATGTTTTGTTTTGAAATTTGTAACCAAATGGTAGAGTGAAATCTATGTTTTATTTGACTCTGAATGAGTTGTCTAATTTATATTAAACACCAAAATAACGAAGTAGTTTCTGGGTTATTGGTCTCTTAATCTTGTATAATAATTCAGGTAATGCACCACAATCACGATCTTCTATTTAGTTATTTTTATTCATGTACCATTAAGCTCCATTTTCATGACTCTAGGAGTATAAAAAAAGGATAAATGCCAGGTACTTGGGTAGTGCAACCACCTCATTTACAATCCTCAGAAGACCATTTTCTTGGTGGAGAATACAAATGACAGTCCTTGACGTTCTTTAAAAGCGGTTTTTACTTCTTTAATTAGGCGTTTCAGGCAAGACCTTCTGCTTGAACCCTTAACATTTTCAGACATTTCTGCCTCACTTCCTAGATATTTCTTCCTAAATTTCTGCTGAATACATTCTTGACTTGCAAGGAAGCTGCTTTCAGGCCCTTTCATATTCTGCGATAATCCCTTGGTAATTACCAAAGCTCTGTCTGAAACAATAGGCAAATCTTGGAGGAATTCTGTAGCTATTCCTTATAGGAAAAAATGTAGTTGGACAACTCAGCTGAATTTGCCTCCCAGGGGGCCCCAAGTTAGAAAACAGTGCTGTTAGATGTGCTAAAACAGAAGAACTCATAGGTTATGGTGACAATAACTTTGTGTCAATGGGAAACACTGCTAAATATAGTAAGAAAAACCACATTTCATTGAAATATTTCATTTAATAGTGGATAAATCTTTACTATAAAAAGCTCAGTATTACAGCAGCAGATTCTAAACTACTTAACACTACAAGGATAACAATTTCTTGCCTTTCCAGGTTACAAGTCATGGGAAATTTGCACTTCTTTTTGTCTCTTTGCTTTCTTGTCATTATTTATATATTGTTTCTCTCCTTTCTTCCTTTTCCCTTTCAGTCATTGACATAAAAAACATATTAGAAATTCTTTAATGCCACAAACTGAAGAACATCAAAATAATATTTGTGTAAATACCTTGTTTGGCTATTTGTGATTTATCTTGTTACTAAGCACCAGAAATTGGGCAGAATTACTGATTTAAGGTACAGTTTTATTACATTGGTTTTTCTTTCCTTCTTTTTTTTGCCATAAATCTCAATGAAACATACAGTTTACAGTAGATTATTATTTTTTTTTTAAAGATTTATTATACTGTTTTTGACTGAGAAAGAGAGAGACAGAAAGAAGGGGGAGGGCCCAGAGCAGTCTCCATAGTTGTACATCATCAGTTTTTGACATGGTTTCGGTCCACACAGGTGGGAGGGCCCATGCGGGGCAAAAACTGGGCTGGGGGCCTCCCACATGGGAGGTATACCCCTTGAGTCAGGGGGCAAACTTCTAGGGGGCAAGAATCGAACTGGGAACTTCCCACATAGGAAGCATACCCCAGTTCAGCATATGGGTCAGCACGGGCCAGGCCCAAGATTCTATCCTCTATCCCCAGGGCTGCAAAGCAAGTGCTTTAACTCGCTGAGCCATCCCGGCTTCCCCCACAGTAGTTTATTATATTAATAGTTAGAGGATTAAAAAAAATTAATCACCAATAATGTAAAATGCCCCTGCATGGTTTTGTTCTAATCGCAAATGCATTATACATTTCCTGCAGTTTTCTAGAAAATCCATTATTGATATCTAATACGAAGGCAGTGAAAAACGTATGGCTCTTGCTCTCTTACACGACTAAGGTAAATTTAAATTTGTTCAGTAATGCTACAAAGAAGTTGTCCAAATCAAGAAAGTGGAAAGCTAAGAAATGCTATTTCATGCTTTTTGCAGATGCATTTTTAAAAATATTCTCAATTAGATGGTGAATGTTTGAGAGATGGATTAATGTTCTTTTCTGACCCACGATACACAATATCTATGCACTCATAATGATATCATAAATGATAGTTAGCAACTTTGTGATTTCTAATAACACTAGTATAATAATTTCATGTCAGTGTCATTTCTAAACCAGCTGGAAATATATACAGAAAAATAACAAAAGTATACTTTTTAAAGAACACACACAGGTAAATAATAATAAATATTAAGTATTTTCTAGAATGTTTTGTTTCTGCTTCACATTGTGATGGAGTGAATGCAGGAATTTTCAGAGAGATTGTGCCATGAGACTTAAGTCAACTTCATTTTGTAGTCCCAAGAATCTTTGAATGGT
This sequence comes from Craseonycteris thonglongyai, assembly GCA_004027555.1. Classification (NCBI taxonomy): domain Eukaryota; kingdom Metazoa; phylum Chordata; class Mammalia; order Chiroptera; family Craseonycteridae; genus Craseonycteris; species Craseonycteris thonglongyai. The sequence goes on along the minus strand of PVKE010046076.1, from coordinate 8,364 downwards.
AAGTGGCATGTCAATAATTCTCACACAATATTGATAAACTATGTAAATACAGACATATAGGGTTAAGAATTGGGCTTCATTTGGTCCTTTGGATCCCCTAAACTTTCTGGGTGCCAAAGCAGATTTTTCAAGGAATCTCCAAGTAGACAGCAAGATATATAATACAAGTTCTAGCCTGATGATGTTCTAGAATTTATCCAGATTTGTAGATTCTTAGATGGAAAAAGGCCTAAAGTACAGACCCTATACTGTTCTTTATGGAGAATAATTAAAGGCCAAATGACATATCTTCAGCCAATTATATCCACATATGAAGAAAACACATTCTTAGATACAGGACTAAATTTTAAGCAAGCACAGAGATTCAGAAAGACTTAAATGTCATGATTAAGCTTGGAGTAATGTAAATAGCAAAGAAAAACAATTCCCTATGAACACTTATATATACAACCCAATGGGCTTTTCAATAAAACATTCAAGATGGGAACGCATACAAGAATATGTTTCCATTGGCAAATGCTTGTTAAATCTCCTAAAGCAAGCTTTTGCTTTACCCCCTGCTTCCAAAGTACTCAGCTCAACCCTATAAATTGGTTGAGGTTGGGGCGAGGGAGAATAGCTCCTTAGGTCTCTGTGAACATTTCACTTTTATTTTTAGTGAAAAAAAATATTTTTTAAGAACTGCAGGTGTGAAGAAACTAATATGAAAGTCTCCTGTGAACTGTTTTACACCTTACCCCATCAGAGTGCCCTTGGACTAGAACAAATTGGATGAAAAACACAAACCTTGTAGCTTCAGATATTCAGAAGCTTATTACAGCTGAAAATGAGTAAAATATTAGAGTCACCAGACCTATTACAATAGAGAACACATCCACCTTTTACTCAAACGTAAAAGGAAACTCATTATAGCCTCTGGAAGAAAGCATGCTTGCTCTTAAGCCCTTCACACAGCCTCTCATTGGACACTCACTGTAAAATATAGTCTCTGTTTTTTAATTTAAACTAATACTATAGCAAGAAGAGAAAAATTAAAATGTTTATTGGGGGAAAATTTAATAATACAGAAGAGATTTTAATTTTATTCAATATTTCCATTCAGACATAAAGATCACAATCTCTCCCAAATCCTGTTCAATTTTAGTTCAGAGATCCAACACTATTCTTATACTTAGCTTTTCTGAAAGAGGTACTAAGATATGCTTAGTTTACCAAAAGTGTAAAACACATATCTATGCAAGATTCTATGGGAATTCATATGTAGTATATTTTTAGGTTATCTAATGGGTGAAAGTAATTGAAATCTATATGCAAGTATAGATTTGGGTATTTAGGATAGGCTAGGCTCTCAACTAAAATGCAACCTTAGGATCCTTTTCTAACTTGTATTAAGAAGTCATCGCTGACTCCACAAGGAGAATTTCCAGGTTTCAGAAACAAATTGACTCCCTTTAGCACATTCCTTACACACACACACACACACACACACACACACACACACACACTCACACACACACAGTATACCTGCCAAACAATCATATGAATAATGATAAAAAGAGTACACATCATTTGCTGCTCAAATTTACCCAACCTTGTGATAGGTACTATAAGAAAAATAAAAGTAGAGGTGGCCGGCATAGCTCAGCAGCTGAATTGCAGCACAACTGGTAACCACAGAGGTAGTGGTGAAGGTTCTTGCCTCCCATGCATAAGGCCCCCAGTTCAGTTCCTGCCCTGCGTGGCTCCACATCCACCTGTGTAGAATGAAACTGTGTCACAACTAATGATGTACAACTATGAAGACTGCTCTTGACCCTCCCCACTTCTCTCTCTGCGTCTCTCTTTCTCACCTTCACTCAAACAATAAAATAAAAATTAAAAGTAATAAATAAATAAAAGTAGTAAAGAACCACACTCAAAGTTAGACCTTGAAAAGTCAAATTAGTGGATTCCTAATTTTGCTCTCTTTTTTCATATTTATGAGGCTCTTCTTCATTAAGTTCTTACAGAATTGAAGTCTTTAATTGTCTACTCCAAACATACTCCAATAATAAGGCAACATTGAGTTTTTAGCTCCCTTTAGAGGGCTTATGTTCCAATAATTTAGTTTTTTAGAGTATTTGTTTTCTGGGCTCTTTCAAGGTTTTGAAATCATGTTTGCACATGAACATGAACTCAGCCCTTGGACTAATATGAATAGTGGAAAAAATGTTCCTAACTGGGGCATACTATCCCTGCATGTTACTAAGAATGTTGGAATGGGGAGTAAGTTCCAGACATTTCATGCTGAGATGAAGAAAGTGAGGTTTAAAAGGACTAAATAATGTTTGTAAAGTTATTGATAGAACTGAGAATATCATAATAATTTTTTGAATTACCAGGTCATACCTCTTCTGTATTATTCCCTATTAAGTTAACATTTCAAGTATGTGTGTGTGTGTATGTATGTATGTATGTGTGTGTGTGTGTGTGTGTGTGTGTGTGTGTGTATAAATTATTGGGTAATTTACTGATGAAATTACATTTTCATTAATAAAATAGTTTTTCCATATGCTAGGGTAGATGTAATGTGTTTTCTATAAGAGTTTTTCCTGATACAGTCAAAGCCATTTCTCAGATATATTTTAAAGTGACCAAAAATAAAATAAATTCATACCACTAGCATATATAAAACCCAGAAGTAATGTATTGTATTGTAATCACCATGCATAATTTCTTAAAGATTTTTGAAAATTAATATCATCTACAAACTTGCTTAGCACTAAACCACACCCACACTTTTCAGTCATTAATCCTGGAGTTCCATCTCATATATTGTCACGTCATAAGGAAAGGGAAAGCTTTGGATCGCTTTGAGTATTTACCCCATCACTTAAATAAGTCATTAGTATAACATTGTACATTTGCCAATTTCTTTAACAAAAAAATTGCCTAGTATTTTTTTGTATCAAGAGAGTGCTTTACTCTCAGGAAATTGATAAATAGAAATTACTTGGAAGAAGCACAGAAGCTGTACCTACTTGTATAGGTCTCAGGGGAATAGCTGGGGCTTAGAAGAGCAAGATAGTATCCAGATAATAGCCAGAAACTTGTGTTGCTCTGTTACAGCAAGGCAAGTAAGATTTTAAGTGGAATTGGGATACTGAGTCAGGAGCCAATAGGTTAAATATCTATGAAAGACTGGCTTGTCACAGGGAATCAAGGATATCTGAGCAAATCCTTAAGATAACTGTGCTGAGTCTTTTTCATGTTCTTGGGGAAGGACAGTGGGCACTGAATGAATCACTAGAGAAACAGCCACAAAAAAAGACACTAATCACCTTTTAGTAGTCGAGGACAGAACATATGAAAAGACATACCCAAACAAATAGTGATACACAGAGCTAAATGCTAGTAGAGGTATGATAATATGGATGCACAAACAAAGAGCGAAAAATTGTGCCAAGTGGTCTGTATTAGTTTCCCATTACTACTGTTATATTACAAATTGCCACACATTTACAGACTAAAAACAATACCAATTTATTATCTTACTGTCTGGAGGTTAGAAATAAAAAAAATAGGTCTTACTATTGTAAAATGAAGGTGTTGACAGGGCTACATTTCTTCTGGAGACTCTAAGAGGTCATCCATCTCCATGCCTTTTCAACTTCTGGAGGATGTGCATGTTCTTTGGTTGCCCCTTCTATTATCAAAATGAGCAATGGCTGCTCGAGTCTTTCTCATATCACTCTGACTGAGACAGCAATGCCTCCCTATTTCACTTAGAAGGAGCCTTGTGATTGCAATGGGCCCAGTCATATAATCCCAGATAATCTCCCCATCTCAAAATCCTTAATTTAATTGTATCTGTAAAGTCCCTTTTGTCACATAATGGTAACATATTTACAGATTCTAACGATTAGTATATGGACATCTTCAAGGGTAGATTATTAATCTGCCTACTACAGTGCCAGAGGAAATCAAGGTGACCTGAGATTTCATACGATATAAGGTTTGTACAGTCTCTCCCTTTGAATAGATTTTTAAAGAGGAGAAAGAGGGAGGATGGAGTCCAGGCAGAGACAGCCCTATACAAAACGGTGTCAGAATTCTTTCATTCGATTCTGCCTTGTTAAATATACAATGCGCCGTGTAAGCAAGCTGCTCCGACATTCCTAGTCCTTGTGCTCAGTGTCAGCATGTGCTACTCTCCTGGAGATTTTTTACAGATTGGTATCATATTTCTGTAATTCACTAAATACTGAGGTTAAACTAGCCCATCTGTTCAAAAGGTTCATTCTTTTCTCTCTCTTAAAAAACAAATACAACGTTTTTCTCTTGTTTAGAGTTTAAACAACTTTTCATCATTCAGGAGGACTGAAACCTATAATTACAAATAGTGCTGAAATAAAATCCTCCTCCTTCTTAGATCAACAAGGATTTCTATCATCAGGTCCTGCTGATTTACATACTATTTACAAAGTAATTGCCTCTTGCAGTGGCCTACTCTAAGTTCTAAACTCTCTATCAGGACAATGGATTGGATACAATCTATTTTATTTGTATTTTAGCAGAAGGACCACCATTCTCCAGTCTAAGTGAGGAGCATGCGAAAGTGAAAAGAAAGACTTCCTAAGCCTATGATTAATGTTTTAGATAATCAATAATAAACTGTCAATAAACTACTGTCTCTGGTTACACAGCCAAGTTATGGAGGCATTTGAGCCAACCCCATGTACCAGCAGCATGCATGTACGCCAAGGACCATCCTAAAATATAGACTGCATGAGTTTTGGAAAGTGTAATCAAAGTTTCCTTCATTGCATAACTCAAAACCAGTAATCATTCTCCAGTCCAAAACTCATTTGAGATGCCTAGCTGGTTTCAGGTTGGGATGGTTTAATTTTACTAGGAGTGTTCAGCAGGTTGTCTGTTTTTGAGTTACACAGAGGTGTCTTATCATTTAGGGGTCTCAGATCAAGCTAGATAATTGCATGTTACCCTAAGAGAGATGCTATTTTGTGGTAGATGTAAACTTATCTATTCTTAAATATCCCTCATGTATGAGCAAACCTCAGATCTAACCGAACCTCAAAGGTAATGTGACTAACCTCAAGGGAGGCACAATGACACAATAAGGTTGGGGGTGGAATCCAACTTTTTTCTCATAAACATTACTTTTTTCAGATTATTGTTCATTTACTTCTATTGAGAAAACAAATCTACTGACATATATATTTAAGACTATTTTATGTTGACTTTTTATAATAACATATTTCTGTTTCTTTTGTGTTTTGTCCCTCTAAATATGTCCCTACACTCTTGTGCTATTTTCTTTCCTTTTCTTTTTTTTTAGATTTTCCTCAGTGACCTAGCCTAATTTCTAAGGATAGTTGCATTCCCAGTTGCTTTCCAGATTTCTTATTGCCCTGATTTTCACAAAGTTTGTATTTTTCTATTGTTTTAGTCTTTTCTATGCATTGAGCATTTTGGTTATAGTAGGAGTTTACCTTTAAAAGCAACAATGCCTTGTAGATTTATTTAACAAATCATCTGGAATAGGCTATAAAATATATCCTATGACTGTTTACATCCCCCCCATTGATGGCACTGTTCATGGATGTTTTAGGAACTCTAGGCATTTATGCAACAACAAATATTTAAATTGTATCTGTCACATGCCAAGTACTCTGATGAGAGCCAGGGATGGAAGTATGAGGTGAGAGGAATGGATTTAAGTATGAGAAAGATATCGTTTCTGCCACACACACACACAAAAAAATGTCCAGAAAGGACACAGATATGCAAATAGTTATATTACAATGTGATAAGTGTTTTTACAAATGCATGAACTAACTCCTTTGGGAGCACAGATAAAAGAGCAATTAATTCTGTCTGAAGAAGTTCAGGAAGGCTTCAGATAAGAGGTCACATTTCAACTTCGCCTTGAAAGAAGAGTAAAAGTAAGACTTCACCAGGGACTTAAGGATATTGAAGAGATAGAAGGAAACAAGGAAAAGTATATAACAGGTAGAAGGAGCTACGTAAAGATCGGCTACTAAAAGTACATAGCTCATTTCCTAGTACATATTCAGCTCCAATAAACATTTTTGAGCAAATAACTAAAATAATGAATAAATGCTTGAAGCGTTGACTATAGTCTTATTACCCTCTCATGTGTCAAAATACACGTATTTAGGGGTAAAAAGAAAGCATAATTGTGGATGATTGCAAATTGTTCTTGGGGCTTATTAGTTAGAATGTCTCTGCCATGTTTACAAAGATTGGGCATGGAAATGGAGGGCCTCCTACAAAATCTGACTCTTTTCTTCTTGACAGGTAATGAGTGGAGGCAACACAAAGAAATTGCAACCTTAGAGTTTCTTAACTTAGCACTGCAGCCTCTTTCTGTACTAACAGCCTCCTCTAGTGCAGTGATACAAGCACTAGATTTATAGCCAGATGGTTAATAACTATCTAAAGAGGAAGGAGTGGAGAGCAGGTAGTGGAGCACGCCAGGTAGTTTGAACAGCAAGTAAAAATTCACTCAAGAAAGGGTGCTTGCACAATGGTCATGGTGACTGTACTGCAGATAACAGAGGAGAACACAGGCACACATGGCCTAGAAACATAGGTGAAGACCAGACTCCACAAGACCTTGGAAAACAAGTTGAAAATACAGGTCAGGAGATGAGAAAATGTGAAGTTATTAAAGTAAGAGTTCAACATGAGAAGGTCTGAGTTTCAAAATAAAAATCTCTCCACCTCAGGAAGGCCTGTGGATTAGAAATATTTTGCAGGTCGGTATTATATTTCAGTGGATGAGACAGGATTCTATGGCACTTGTCCAAGGAAGAGGAGATGGTAAGTTCCAGTCAGTTATGGCAGTGGAGTTGAAAAGAAATGGACAGATTTGAGAGAAAATTAGAAAGTAAAATAGAATTTGTGAAACACCTTTTACAAATTTAAGTATGTACTAAATGTTTGTAGAAACATCAAAATCCTTCCAATTAGGATATTGAGAGATTCCTTCACCTTTCCAACAAATATTACTGAGTACCAATGATGAGTCCAAAAAATCTGGCCAAGACTCCGAAGACACAGCTCATGTCAAATGAGATTGCTGATCTACTACAACTTATATTTTGTTGGGGAGGCAGAGAATAAACAAATAACTGTATGGAAACAATAATTTCAGATAGTGCTGTGAATTGAGGCAGCAGGAAACTCCATCAAAATGGGTGGCAGGAAGAGGTGTTAAAGGAGAAGACATCTGAGGTCATTTGAGTATAGAAGCCAACCATCAGGGAATGGATCATATATCTTCTCATCTTTGAATTAAGTTTCCTACCAGTCTCTCTATGACATTGCTGATCTCTCCCTTTTTGGAAGATTCAAAGTTTTCTTTTAAACACTTCCGTGTTAACAAGAATATATACATATAACTGCTTGGTGACACAGCAGCAGAACTACTAGGATTAGAGATCCCTCACAGGATGTTTTGCTACCTTTGGCTTCAGAGACAGAAAATAATCCTACTAGTCTTAAAAAAGTAAAAATTACAAAACAAATGGTCACAAAATAAATAGTAATTCTCAATACTTCCACAGAACTACAGAAATTCTTTCTAAAAGCTTTTTTTTTAACATTCAGGTTTAAAACTGATTAGTTTTATTATCTATTTTTTAAAATAAATAACAGTTGAGCATACAATTAATATAATATTTAAACATCATAAAATTAATATTAGAGTTTTTTATTTATGAGAATAATACATGTCTTGAGAAGTTATCAAGGCATTATATTTTTAAACATATAGTTCTGTCAATTTTTAGTAATTTGTTTTGAGTTATCTAGTTGACTCTTTTTAAAAGTTATTCTAGGTAGAATCTTGAAGACATGTTGAATATTTTGGGTTAATAATGGTTAGAATTCTTGTAAGTTTGAAATCTGCAAAATATAGAGCATTTTTCTACATACTTCTATCTACGTACATATGTCTTTATATTTAGATAAGACATTTTTATTTAGAAAGTACCATATAGTATCTCAGACTACAATCAAATTGCTTGAGCCACTTCTATTATGGTGTCTGTGATGTTTATTCTAATTTTCCATGTTCTTGTTGAGAAAGAAACTGAAACCTTGAGGGAAAAAGAAAACATACAAATGCTATTAGAGTACACATTTTTGAGCAGCAGGAAGTCAGTGGTAAGTGTCAGAGATTGATCAGAATTGTGTTCTCTATATAAACAATCACCATCAGGTATGCCCTGGTACGAGGTCATCAGGGCACCCAAGCAGTAATTTGAGCAATTGAGACTTTCAGGCAGCCTAGAGAGGGAATAAATTATTGAAAAGTTTAACTTCAAGTGTAAAATG
>PVKE010046075.1:0-12386 GCA_004027555.1 Craseonycteris thonglongyai | reverse complement strand
TATCTCTTTGTTGAAGTTCTTCCTGAAATCATTGAGCATCTTTATAACCAGAGTTTTGAACTCTGCATCTGATAGAATGCTATCTCTAATTTGTTCAGTTATTTTTCCAGGCCTTTGTCTGTTTCTTTATTTTAGACTTGTTTCTTTATCTCCCAATTTTGGTTTCTTCCCCATGTTTGTTTCTATGTATTAGATAAGGCCATTATGCTTCCCAGTCTTAGTAGATTGGCCTTATGTAGTAGGTGTCCTATAGGGCCCAGTGGTGCACCTGAGCCAGCTACTTCAGGTATGTCCCTTGTGTGAGTTGTGTGTGCCCTTCTGGTGTAGTGGAGCCTTGGCAGCTGTTTGCAAGTCAGTGGCAGGAGTTGACCCCCAGACTAATTGGTTTGGAGGACTAGCCGTGATTACATTGGAGGAGCTGTGGTGTAAGGGCTGACCCTCTGGAGCACCACTTCATGGGCTCTGGTTCCTGCCGAGTCCTTCCCTTAGGATATGTCTTATTTGGAGGCAGCTGGGTGATGCTCTGGCTCTGTCCCATACTGGGTACCAGGGGCCTCCTGGGAGGAGTTTCTGCCAAAGGCCAAGTTCAGCCTCTGACTGTGCCCTGCTCAAGCCACCTGGCATGAGCCACAAAGTGATCCACAGATGGTCATGACCTTACTAGGCTTGGAGGTGCCTCATGACGCTAAACCTTGAACAGAGGGTGGCTGCCATTAGTGCCAGACTTCGGGTTGACCAGCAAAAGGTACAGGGCAGGCTGAAGCCAGATGCTGCTTGGGGTCTTGTGAGCCTTTGAGAGAGTTCAGGAAAGTCCGTAGCATGTTCCAAGACAGATCGTTTGTATAGAAAATCCACTGGAAACACCTCGGGTGAGTTTGAAAGTTGGGTGGGATGTGGTCTCAGGGAATCACCAGGGTGGGGCAGGTTGAGGGAGACTCAGATATAGCAGCTGCCTGTGTCTGTGTGATGAGAGGTGGGAGGGCTCAACAAAGAAACAGTGGGTTCTACCAGCACTTCTATGTGGGAGAAAACTGCCTCTCCAGCCCTTGCCTTGTAGCCAAACAACTCAGTTCCTTCCCATGTGTTCCTGGTACCTTTCAAGCTGCTATGCCAGTGCTGCAGCTCAGAGTAAGTGAGCCTGTCAGGGAGTAAGACCATGTGTGGGCCCTTTAAGAGAAATACCTAGGACTGCAGACAAGCTTTGACACACCCAGATAGAATGTCCTCTGGTTTTCATAGTCAGAAGTTGTGGGGGCCTCTCTTTCTGGTACTGGAACCCTGGGCTAGGGAGCCAAGTGTGGGGCTGAGACTCCTTGTTTCTCTGGTAGGAACTTCCATAACTGAGATACCCCTCCCAATTTTTGATGGTCACACGCAGGTATGGGGACAGCCCATTTTGTATCCTCTCCTACCAGTCTCAGTGTGGCTTCTTCTGTATGTTTGTCATTATAGAGCTTCAGGTTAGCAAGACTTCAGGTGATTCTCCATGGTGCCTGTTCTGTAGTTTAGTTGTAATTTTGAGGTCTTTGTGAGAAGTGGTAAGCTATGTTTGCCTACTGCCCAATCTTGACCAGAAATTTCTGCCAACATAGTTTAAGAAAGGTCAAAATCTCTTTTTGAGAAACCTGGATAGCTTCCTACTTATACCTCCCACCCTACTCTCATTTCTTTCTCTCCTTTCTTCCCAAGGTGTTTCTCTAACTTCCATAAACACTAAAAAGGAAATGGCTGCGAGATCCTAATTGGGATGAGGCTTATGTTAAGGAGCAGAAATGAAATTCTTTTAGTTCCTGCCTTTCTCTTTAAAGCTCTGCATTGATTTCCTAAGGAGGTGCCCCCATGGATTGTACAAAATGGCATATTTATTGCCGAGGAGTTCTCTAATAGAAGAATCTTGCCCTTAGCACTACCCTAGAATAGCAACCTCTGTGAATTAAGGATTTATAGGGGGCCATGTGTCCACTCTAAGGACTTGAAGATCTGGACTTACACACTGGAATCCCGGCTTGATTAAAGGCCACAGAGAAGCTGATACAGTGAGTAGTCTTTGCTATCAGTGGACACGTATTTCCTGTTAGGGATAAGCCAAGCCTCATATGCTATAAAGCAGTCAGTGGGCCTGACAGCAGCTGACTCAGCACTCTGCCCTCCACTGTGCTGCCACCTGCTAGTGGAAATAGCCTCAACATCATCTATGTTGTTCACATCAGACATCCGGCACTTGGCGACGAGTCGAATCTAAGTTGGAGTAGTTCATTAGTTCCTTCATGTAAACTAATCGAATCACATTCCCCACACTCCACAGTAAAGCGAAGGTCTGTGGTTTTATTTCTCTGCACCCTCCCTGATTCCATTTATTTAAAAGCCACCAGAAGCCCTGAGAGAAGTGTACGGTTTTCTAAGAAAACTTGGTTGGAGCTGCCTGGGCAGAGAAAGAATTTAAGCTTCATGTGTTGTCAAAGGCCAACACCAGAGGAGAGGAGCAGTCACCTGGAAATTCATCATGTCCCTCCTGTTCTTGCTAAGTTTTCATGGTAAATTTGGTGTTGGGAGGTCAGAAAAGGCTACCAGTAAAAGAAGTGTCTGTTCTTTGAGCTCCTATTGTGTAATGACAATAGGTAACAAACTGTGCTTGACCATCCACAGTAGATACAGAGAAGTAAACACTTTCAGTTTAGAGCTTGCCCACACGAAGTTTGGTCTTAGAATAGTAAGGTCAGCATTCCTTAGCAGCTTTTTGGATGGTGAATTCAGGAATTCTGCTCCACACCTCATTAATCAGAATCTACATGATAGAAAGATCCTCAGGTGATTCATTTGCACATTATGTTTGTTTGTTTGTTTGTTTGTTTGTTTGTTTGTTTGTTTTCAGAAGGGGTGATGAGGTTCTTGGTTCCCCAACATGGATGTGCATTGGAATCACCTGGGGAATTTTCAAAAGACTGATTGATGATATCTAGGTTGCACTAGAGAGCTTGATTTATTGATATGGGGTTCAGTTTGGTCACAGTAGGTTTCCAGAGCTCCCCAGGTGGTTGTAGTGTGTAACAGTTTGAGAGCCCCCAGTTTAGAGCCAAACCGCAAGCCATCTCCTGCACAGGTAGGCGGGTAATTAAGAGTTGATGCTATTTAGAACAGACTTTTATTATAGTTTGTTACTTGGCATTCTACAGTTTCTCTTTGTGTTTTACCTGTATGTAGGATGTTAGCTGTCTTCTGAATCACCGTAGAGAACTTATGATCTCTTTTTTTTGCCACTTTCTCTATTTTATCTACCTATTTCAAAATGGACAGATTAGTTCTGCTTTATGTGGTTATTCTAGAATAGTCAAAAATTTTGTTTAATTTGAATCTCATTTTCTAATGTGCTTTTAAAGTGCAAGGGTGTGGACTAAAGATGCCCTTTAAAGGTAACCATCAATGCTATGCTGTAGTTGCTCCTAGGAATCTCTCTTAAAGAAGCAAGAGCTGAGATTTATTTTTTTTTTATGATTTATTTTATTGTTTTGTGATAAGGTGAGAGAGAGGGGAGGGCCCAGAGCAGTCTCCATAGTTGTAATTATTAGTTGTGACATGGTTTCATTCCACACAAGTGATTGTGGGGCTGCTCAGGACGGGAACTGAACCAGTGGCCTCCCACATGGGAAGCTTGGACCTTCTCTGCTGGGCTATTCTGGTGGTTACCAGTTGTGCCACAACTGCAGTTCAGCATATGAAATTGCACAGGCCAGGACTGGGAGTCAAACCCCCAGACCTTGTTCAGGCACGCAACTGCTGAGCTATCTTATATGTTCCCAAGAGCTGAGATGTCAAAAGGGTAAATAACCCCACCCAAGTTACACAGCAAGCTATTGGGAAAGCTAAGGTTTGAATTTTGTGTCTGAATAGGCTTTATCTGATTGTTAAAGCCCATACTTCTCTACTTCATCTTCTTATTTCCCAAAACACTTAGCTATGTATGATTAATAGGAACTTAAAGAAAAAGCAATTATGATTTATATTATTTTCCACATAGCCTTTTTATATGTAGCTCTTTAAAAACTTCACATAAACCATTTCACTAACCATAACTGCGTAAAAATGTTGTAAGCTCTGTGGTTCTGTTTTAAAATATAATGGTAATAAACAAACAAATGAGTTAGTTGAACAGAGAGTGGTTGAGAAACATAGGGTTTTGAGATGATTAGTGGTCCCTGGTAGAGTACTTTGGGAGAATGTCCAGGAGGAAGATGTGCCACCAAATGCTGCTACTTTGCTCAGATGTTGTGAAAGGACAGAGGGAAGGCAAGCTTTACGTAAAGAAGGGTAAAGGGCTGCTATCAACCCCCCCAAAACAAGTTTTATTTCAGATTATATAAAGCAACAGATGGCACAATGTAAAGGACAAACAGATTCACTCACTGGGATTTTGGGTGTCCACTTCATAGCCAGCCATAAAAGGCACTTGGATCAATTGGGAAAGCATCAACTTTGTTCAATGATAGCTTCCAGAACATGCCATCTGTGGTCCCTGCCTCTTCCTATTGCCTGGTGAGTACTGGAATTGCTATGCCTGAAAAGGCAGATTCTTTCATCTGGTTGTTTTTCTTATTCTTTTGAATTCTCTTCAGAGATGGAATGTGTGTATATCTGAGCAGGACCTTGGCATCAAAACATGTTTGTTCTCAGTGGTTTCATATGTCTCCATAGCATCACGCTGGGAGATTTTTAGCAACAAGACAGCTTTGTTGATTTGTAGATTGATTTCTATATTGGGATGGGTGTCTTTTGTCATCATCTAAGATTCTAAACATTACACAGAAATTCTAGGAAAGTTAGAGAGAGAGGGAGAGAGAGATCTTGGTGAGTGAACTTTTGCCCCATAGTCTAATCACCATTATTACTCTCAGTCATCGTGGATTCCAAAAATCTATAGAAATAGAGACTCTCTGCTTTCTCCTGCTTCCCATATCCTCCTTCATTGTTTCTTTATTTCTCTAGCTTCCATTGCCTGCCCCCTGCCCCCCACTTTATCTTCCCTAGATATGATATTCTCTCTTGTTCATGTTTTGTTCTCTCAATTTTTCTCTTTGGATTGCCACTGTTCCCCCACTTGCCCCTCTTATCTTTTCTTAATTAGAAAGTTTTCTTTCAATTTTATATATGTAAAATTGTGATGACTAGGTCCTGGGCTAAATTGACGTTTATTTTTATGTAATCAATATTTATAAAAAATTATTGCTAAAATAATTAAATTAATAGCTCTAATGACTTCTAGGAGGGTATTTAAAGTATAGTGGAATGTGAATGGATCTTTAAATTCTATGGAAGCATTTAGATACTGATATATCACTATAACTGCAGTCAGAGAAGGGTACTTGTACAATCAGGGCTTTGGCAGCAGGAGTGTGCTTTCAGCATCTGAATGAGTAAAGTTTTAGTGTGAGGGGCTACTGGGACCCTCAAGAAGTTTAGAATCCTTTGCCCTGACCCCCAAATGCCAGTAGTGCCAACCACATCATTTTACAACTGTGACATTCCCATAGATTTCTAACTGAAGGGATAAGGCTTATTATATTGTTGTATTCTTTTTATTCACTAGTTTAACACTAATCCTTTAGACAGTGACCCGGTATAATTCATTCTAAATTCTGGTTGCTGTAAAATAGTTATACATATATACAAATATGTCAGAGTAGACAATCAAGTACTAGGCTGTTGTTTCAAGAAGGGGTACATACAACATTCATCCTTCTGCTTAAAAGAAAAAGAGTTTGTCTTGATTATGGAGATGTGATCCTCCAATTCTGCCATTGAACCCTCTAAGCAAGCCTGACAGTTTATACCCTATAGTTATTTATAAAGTGAAGAATTTTATTCCACCTTAGAGTTTTAATGAAAATTAAATAAGCGAATGTGTTAAAGCACTTGAAGCCAATCTGAACACTGGCATTATCTTGATGATGTCTGGAAGATAACTGCTTATTCCATTCCCAGAGCTTCAGCAGTCACATCTCAGTGACTGTGTTCATGTGTCTGGGGATTTGAAATGCTATGTGAACATTAACGTTGGCCTCAAGCACATGAAAACCCTTCTGGATGCTTGAATGTAACACTTTTATACTTCAGAACATGGGGCATCAGTTTAGTCAAAACTCTGATAGGGCAAATGCTTCTGGAAACATCTCCAAAGAATGCATAATGCAGGATTTAAACTACCACTTCAGATGACCTGAAGCCTAAACGGAAGAAAATAAATGAGTTTCGTCATTATTATGTCCTGTGATGAGCTCCAAGTGTTATTTGTGTTCCCTTTGCATTTTGTTGAGAAGTGTACAACCAAGAATGAAAGGAAATTCATTCTTACTATAGCAAGTAGAATTCAGGATAAAAATGAAACACATACAATCTAGTGGTTAAATTTGATGAAAATGGAACTAAAACTGTTTTGTTGTGTTTTTACCACATAGGTAAGAGTGTCTCTTTGAACTAGGAAATATTTTGTAGGCAGGTGAATAGGTCTGACAATTAAGTTCATAAACTCATCTTAGAAAAAGTGCTATAGACCTCATTGCTAAATATCGCTGTGGTCACCTTCAAAGTACTTACTCCCCTTGAGAAGCTATGCATCGATGCGAGTGCCTAGTTCACCCTTCAAAGCAGTTTTGGAACTCTTTTTCTAGAATGGCCATCAGAGCCATAGTCATATTACCCTTGATGTCCTGAATGTCATCATAATGTCTTCCTTTCATTATTTGCTTTATCTTCAGGTAAAGAAAAAAGTCATTGGGGGCCAGATAAGGTAAAGAGGGAAGGTGTTCCAATACAGATATTTGTTCACTGGCTCTGTGTGAGCTGGTGCATTGTCGTGATGCAAGAACCGTGAGTTGGTGAAAAGTTCAGGTCGTTTTCATCTCACTTTTTCATGCAGTCTTTCCAGCTTGACTCTTTGTCCAGTTGGTACAAATTCATAATGAACAATTCTCTGATATAAAAAAAAAAGGTTAGCAACATTGTTTTGACTCTTGATTTGGACCAATGGAACATTTTTGGTTGTGGAGAATTGGCTGACTTCCACTGCACACTTTGACACTTTGTTTCAAGGTCCTATTGGTACACCCATGTTTTATCACCAGAGTTAACATGGCCCAAAACATTGTCTTCCCTCTCCAAAAAGGTCTTGGCAGACTTCGACTGTCCTTTGCTTTTGTTCATTGGTGAGCTCCTTCCAGACCATGTTTGCACACACCTTTCTCATGCCAAGATTTTCGGTTAAGATTTTTCTAATTGTTTCTCTATGGATGTTCACTTGGTTTGCTATGCATCTCACAGTTAGCCAGTGATTTTGACACACGGTTCGATGAAGTTTTGCAATGTTTTCATCAGTTCTGTTTATTAGTGGCCACCCTAATCCCTCTTGGTCAGTGACATGTTCCCTCCCCTCAGAAAAACACTTAATCCATTTGTGTATTGCTGTGTTTATCATGGCATCATCCCCATAAACTTGGACTAAAATGTCCCTGATTTCACTTCTACTCTTGCCAAATTTATAAGAAATTTAACATCTGTTCATTGCTCTAATTCAAGCTCCAACATTCTTGCAACGGAACACAATAACATGCAAAAGGAATAATGAATGCCACTCAGTAAGACACCGCCACACGTTGACACAAACACAGCTGTGAGACACTGATATACCAAGGTTATGAAACTTTACTGAGTTATTTATATAGTGCTGCCAACATAAGTGGAGGCTAGCAAGTTCGTAAACTTAATTGTCAGATGTCGTATATCCAGGGGACGTAATGCATGCTCTCACTAGGTCAGTTTATGATTCTTTGCTTTGTCCAGGTTGAAGACAGAAATAAAACCCATCACTGCCTTGAGATGAATCAACCTACAGTTCATAGTAGCCACATTCCTGGGAAAACAGCTGTCAAGAGAGAAGATTAAAGAGGACCATGTTTGACTCCATTGCTGCTCAATTGGTGAATTATATGAGGAGTTTTAGAGCTATCAGCTTAAGTCCTAGAGAGTACAATTGTGCTGTTGCTCGCTGACTGCCTGGGTGATTTGGCATGAAATTTAATTTGCTTTAACATGCATAGGGGTAAGCAGAAGGGTTTTAATTTCATATTTGAGACTTACTATATTACTTTGAAAATATCTAAAATTTTGGTGTAACAGTTTGCTTTTATTTTGCTTCTTCGAAACAGTCGTGATGCTTATGGCCAAACTCAGTTCTTTAGGCTACTAATCTGGGCTAATTTTTATTTTCTGTGTGATTTTTATTCTTTCTCATCTTGATGTTAATATTAATTGAACACTTACCATGTACTTGATGCTTACATGATCATTTAATCAACATTTAGCATCACAAGTTGATAGTTGATGCAAATTGACATCTTCTGGCCCTTCTCTCTCGACCTTTTCTTTATTTTCAATAGCACCAAGGACAGCTCCCCTATAGGGTCCTTATCTGTTTCTTTCATGGCTGTCTTCCATATCACTCTTGGTTGGAACCCTGATCCATGTTGCATGAGCCTAGTTGCAAGGGAGAGAGTTTGGGGATCAAAGGCTCTATTTTTGCTATTTACTCTGTAGGGACACAACTTTCAAGAAATCATTTGGTCTTCACAATCATATCACTTTAAATTTATTTTCTGGGTGTGAATAAAAGACTAAGCTAAACCCAAAACCTGCAGGCTAGTAACAACAGCAATGATAAGGTGTTGCCAGGGAATCAATGTCTTGAATCTACCTAGAGAGTTGAGGTCTATGAATGAGCCATTTCATGTGCTTGAGGCTAGTGAAATGTGATGAATTTTAAAAATGTCTAATTCCAGAGGCTAGCCTGCCAAATAATCTATAAGTGCTTAAATAATTTCTACTGCTTGGGGTTTACATTTACATGCAAACTAAAGGGCCATTGCAATGCTGCCGAGCAGCTGCCATCGAGTCATACCGGAGTCTGATGGTTGGTAATTCCTGGGCTCTATAACCTTGAATTAAATTTGAGTTGTGCTTGTAGTAAATGTTTTAATGGTCCACTACTTGAACTGTAGACATTCCTTCTTTGTGATCTTTTATTAGGTACTTTTCTTATAACAATTGTAATGGGATGTTTGCTTGGCCCCTTACAGGTTCTCTTTTAGCTTATCATTTTGCATGTTTACTGGATGCTGGCATAATTTATTATTTAATAGGCTATGGAAATATGCTATTTTTTGAAATGGTAGTCACAAAGAACTGTGAGGAATCTCAGGAGAACTAGGTGCTTCATTTAATTATGCTACGTTGAGTTTATTATAAGACAAATATATCTTTCATTGATGTTAGTGCATGGCATATCAGGTAATGGGCATATTTTTAACTTCTTGTAACCATATATGTTATCCCACTGTAATTTCCCACAAGTGATATCAGAACTAGAGCATTTTTTTTTTTTAAGATCCCAACAAGGGGATGTCAGGATAGTGCAGCAGGTTGAGTGCTTGCCTTGCAACTACAAGGTCAGGGGATTGAAGCCTGGCCTCAGCTGGGCCCGTGCAAACCCATATGCTGAATTGATCACCACAGGAATGGTGTGGAAAGTTTTTGCCTCTTGAGAGAAGGTAAGAGAGAGAAAGAGAAAGAGAGAAGGGGAAGGCAACAAAGCAGTCTCCATGGTTGTACATCATTAGTTGTAGCAGTTTCATTCCACACAGGTGGATGTGAGGCTGCGCAGGATGGGAACTGAACTGGGGCCTCCCACATGGGAGGCAACCACCTTTGCAATCATCCAAGCAGTTCCAGTTGCACCACAGTTCAATGTATGGGTTTGCATGGGCCGGGGCCGGGCTTTGATCCCCAGATCTCGTGGTTGCAGGACAAGTGCTCAACCTGCTGAGCGATCCTCGCACCCCGCCCCCACTTTTTTAAAGAAATATTTTAATATTTGTTTGTTTGAGAGAAGGTGAGAGCAAAAGAGAAAGAGTTTTAAATATTAATGTATATTCTCTAAAGGAATTTAGTTAACTTTGTTCTACCAAAATCTTGAGGGCCTAAAATATCTATGTCATGGCCAGCATTATCTCCCTCATCAATCATTAGCATTTTCCCTCTTCTCCATTTATATTTTCAAGTCTCTGCTAAATAGCAAGATAAGCAGTTGGTGGTGGTTTACTTTTTAAGCAACGAAATTCAGCCATGACAATATGGGACTAGACAAAACACCCCCAAAATACTACTATTTTCTATCTTTATGGAATTATGTGGTAGTTTGACATAGTTATAATAAAAATGAGATTGTTGTTCTTTTTCAAATATTTGCCATACTACTCTGGTTAGTGTCTTGTTAACTCTTCTTTCTAGTATAGCCTAATAATGCATTGAACTTCACTATGCCCAGTTGCACTTAATAGGTTTAAATTGAAATATCTACAACACAGAGGTTATGTGTCCCCTAATTGAAGCTCTTTATTCCTTCATATCACATTGTGCACATTTCTAAATAAGTAGTAAGGAGACAGATGTTCCTAACCTCCCTCTGCCTCTAGCACAGTCACCAGATGACCCCAGAACAGGAATATCCATGCCATTTCAAAACAATGATTATGCATCACTTCTACCCACTGCACTGAGCTGTTACCATGATCAAACAAGATAACCTCAGTGAAAGTGGACTCTAATGGTGTTAAACTTTGAAAATGTGACATTAGTTGGTCAGTACCTTGAAACAGCAAGGTACTAAATATCTTAGTAGCTTGAATTAGTATCATCTTCACAAGAGCCTCATTTAGAAAATTGCTTAAATGTGGAAGAACTTTGTTCCACATGCAGTAGTTGCTGACAGACACAATCTTTCTATGCTCCAGGAGATACCTTACTACCAAGCAAGGAGGGAGGTGTTTGGCAGGGTAAATACAGGTAAATTTTAAAAAGTTTTTTTTGGTTTTTTAAAAATATTTTATTTATTTATTTATTTATTTATTTATTTATTTTTGACAGAGAGAGAGATACAGAGATAGAGACAGAGATTGAACTGATCTGGGGGAACTCCCCAGTTCAGCATAAAGAAAGGGTTTCTGTTGCAAACAGCAACACCTGAGTTTCGTTGGAGCAATTAACCAGTCACAGGTAAACCACTTTTGTAACTTCCTCTTCTTAATCTTTAACAAATGCATTCTTTGCACCTCTTAAGTTGTGGCAACCTAGCTTTATGAGTATTTCTCCCAAATCACTTTATTGAAAGAAACAGGAATGAAAATGTCATGACCAGTGTCTATAGGAGATAGAATTACAGAATAGAAGGGGTATGGAGGAAGGAAGGGTGGGTGAGGATTGGGGCCTGTTACAGAGGAGAGGAAGGGAGAAGATATAATTGCGGTGCTTGATTGGAAAAGCCTTTTTGTCCAATGTCATTATGACCAAACCACTTATCCACTGAGTGCATAAGTCAAAAAGGCCACATGTGACATGACTTTTCTTGTTCAGTGTTACAAACAGCTGCATCTGCAATTTCATGTGCATTTCTGGGGACACCATTTTAAAGGGGCAAAAGTGCAACAAAACACAAACAGAATCACTGATGTTATAAGGGCTATGAGAGTAAGTAGGATTTGGGGAGAATGTGAAGGGAATTTTAGAAGAAAAGTCTTAAGGAAGATACATTTTTTATAGTTCAATTATTTCAACTCATGCCTTGGGCATGGACAGAATTATAGGGCAATATAATTCCAAGGCAACATGTGGAAGATCTTTTGTATGGAAGTGGTAAAATCTGATCAGTGTTTCTCAAACTCTAATGCTGATGCTGCTGGTCTGGGTCCATACTCTGGACATTGAGAGTCTAGATAGTCCTTGTTACTTACCAGAGGACTTCGGTTCTATGTAAAAGGATCAGTTACCAGGGAGGGGAGTCAAAAATTGCTGCACTGGATGAGAAAGAGGATAGAAAGGCTGAGATGTTTCTTTCAGCTCTAAACCTCTCTAATTCTATTACCCTTTGCCATGGTGGATATTGATTTGTTGACCACAAATCAATCTTCACAAGTCCTCCTCATTGGTAGTGGTCCTACATTTTCCTCAATGTACAGAGAGTACATTTAGTGGGAGGGCTGATATTTGTCTATTTCCATGTGTCCAGAGCATTGATATGGGCAGGGTAAGGGTTCACTGAACATGTGAGAAGGGGCTATTTGGTTTGGAATGTTCTAGCTTCTATATTAGTAATGGGTCATTTTGCAATGACCCTTCCTAATTGTGGCAGACACTCCTATATGCCGACCATCGGTCGGTTGTATTTTTTATCCTGACTGTATCCACATTGTCAGTGTGCTCAGCTAAAAAAGTGTTGACTTTCTAGACTTCTTCGCTGCTAGAAGTGACCTCATAACATGGTTCTGACCAATAAGATATAAGCAGAA
>PVKE010046074.1:0-12393 GCA_004027555.1 Craseonycteris thonglongyai | reverse complement strand
AGGAAAGTGTATACTGTTATGTAGACATGAAAAGCTATCAGAGATAATCCTTTTTATTACCTTGCAAGAATATTTGGGTATCCCAACCCCTACAGGAAGAGGCTAAGAGTAGAGTTGCAAGGTTTTGGTTTCACACACTAAGCTCAACTACTTTCTGAACATTATGTTTTAAAAATAAAATAAACATGACTTTACTTGAAAATTCTAGTAGTATTTTCAAAGGAATTTTTTCCTCCATCCCTAATATGGTCACTAGTGGTAGATATAAGCTAAGTACTGGTTGAATTTACATGAATTTACATTTAAAACAGACTTTCCTGTTAGTCTATTAAACACAGCCAGAACATATCTTACTTATAAAATAAGTTCTTAGAGGTACTGACACTTTAACATAAAGTTCAACTATATAAAAACATGATCTCAGTAATTAGATCCAGATATATATGCTAAATGGTAAAGAACTTCTATGAAATTAAAGTCTTACTCATGTAAATTTCCATTAAAAAGATCCTAAAATACCCCAGAAAATTATCAGTGTTACACCCAGCTTTTCTATAAAGTGATCAATAAATACACCACTCAATCAAAAAAATGTTAATACTCATATATAATTTAACCCCTAAAAGATCCTGTAGTAAAAAGTTACATGATATGGAAGTCTTTTACTTGCTTTTTTTTTTATACTTAAGCTTTCCATCTCAGAATAAAGAAGATAAAATGTTCTAATATTTTCATCTCCTGAATAAATAGCTCTAATGTACAACACTCTTCTACTTATTAGGAAACACCTTTTGGGGCAGAGGGGAAATAATCAACTGAAGTCATATTTTTAAAATTTGGTTAGAGAAAATGTCAACCTTTGTTGGTCTTACCCAGATATCAGCCTTGGTGGTGATGGGTTTTCCTCCATAAAGGTTGATCATTTCAGGGGCTCTGTATGACAGAGTTGTATACCTGGCAGTAAATAAGTGAAATGGAGTGGAGATATTAAAAAATGACAAATACTACATTGTTTCTACATAAAATACTGCAGGAAACTTTTTGGTTCAATAACACTATACAAAAAAATATTATTTTTAAAATCTCATTAAAAGTCCATCAAGGATTAAACAATACAAAGCATGTATACACATTTTTTATTCAGTAAAAGCTTGATTATCTTAAATAAAGACAATGTACTGGAAACATAGTCTTCTTTGAATTTCTTATTTGAAATAATATAATTATAAAACTATCCTTATCAAAATGTTAGTCAATTTAAAAGTAAGATTTCCATTCTCTCAAAAATTAACTTATATGTTTATTAAGCAGTTTGTTTTTATGGATTCTCACCCACTTATACATGCTACAAATCTCCTATAGGTTTGTTTTTATAACTACTGTTCTAAAAATAATCAAGATGCCATAATTCTAAGTACATTAATTAAGTATACGTATAACACTGACCACCATAAGCTATTTAAAATTATAAAATACTGTGAATAAATATTTACCAATATAAAAATCCCAACTACATTATGAACAGAAAAGAATGCTTTAATGAAGCAGTAACCAATTTTATAACAATATAAAAATCCCAAATACATCATGAACAGAAAAGAATGCTTTAATGAAGCAGTAACCAATTTTATAACAGAAATTATCAAAAAATATGTAGGACTTCCCTATATCATGGCATAATTTAAAATTCATTTTGAGTGTTTATACATTTCATTTTACATGAAATATCTTACTTTTTTCAATTATTCTGACTGGTAGGACGTACTGAATGACATTCTACTACAGAGTAGCAACCTAAGAAACCAGAATACGAACTACATGAGGGCAGGACTTTTGTTCACTGCCATACTGCAACACTGACAACAGTGTCCACTAAATTGTGGGCCCTGAATAAACACTTGTTAATTTAATAAATGGTTTGACCATTAACTCCTCAATTGAGCCACAGAGCACAAGGTCTCCTCAGAGCTTGTGTTTATCACTAATGCAAAATTCTATTGAACCTTC
Source organism: Craseonycteris thonglongyai (assembly GCA_004027555.1). NCBI lineage: Eukaryota > Metazoa > Chordata > Mammalia > Chiroptera > Craseonycteridae > Craseonycteris > Craseonycteris thonglongyai. The sequence continues at coordinate 10,386 of PVKE010046074.1, read as the reverse complement.
TTCACTACACTTCAGATCTCAACAGCAATATAAGATTTAATAAGTCAAAGATGCTTGAGCAGAATTCTATAGCAGCTATTATATACCATAATACAATAATTTTTTAAAATTATATTCCCAAAAAGCCAATTCAATAATTTACTATTCTTGAGTTCTTCAGAACATTTATATGTTTACTAAGGAGTTTTTTATGAAATATAACAATCATCACATCACAAGCTAAGTTTTCTGAATAGAAATATGTAGTCTAGAAATCCATAATGTTATATAACTAACTGGGCCAGACTAGTATTAGCTCTACTTAAGCTATCTCAAAATATATATTGCAGTTCAAATAATAGCTCCTCAATAGTCCTATTAAACAACTGAAAATTTATGGAAGAAGGCAACTTAGAAAAAAGGTAACTACTTAAAACTTCCTATTCTGACAGATCTTTCAGCATTCTATATCATTTTATTAAGGTGATCTAAGATTTATGAACAGTTCTATTTTCTAAAACTAGAAAGCAAAAAAGTCAAGGAAATGTCTTTACAGGTACTCTAATAACCATGGACAGTACGATACGAAAACATAAAACAGATATGATTTATTTTTCTACCAGACAGCTTTCCAATACACTATTACAAAGTATTTTCCGCATAGTTTTCAATGTCTACAGAAGTCAATCTCAATAATAGTAAATATGAAGTAAAAGCATGTTTTCAAATAATTTAATGTTTTCCTAACAAGAACAAATCCTCAGCATTAGTAAAATCAAAGATGTTTAACTGAACTCAGCAATCATTTAAGACTTTCTTTAATAATTCCACTAATTACCATAGATTATTTAACAATTTTGTTGATAAATGTATTTAAAAAGTAGATAAAAAACTTGTATCCATAGTAAAATGTATTTCATTTTGAGCTAGATCTGATATAAATTAATCAATGTCTGTGGCATTGAAATATTTTGAAGAAATCTATAAATGGAGTATCTAAAATCTGTATTAGCAGAGCTGGTCAAAGACCCACGTTAACTAAAATTCCCATGACACAACTGCAATAAAGCTAGAAACTTACTTTTTTATTTCTTCTTCTACTACATTAACTCCATCTTTTTGAGGATTAAGAAACTTATTAGTGGCACTGCCAAAGTCACAAAGTACATAGTTCCCACCATCATTCAACAAAATATTTTCTACCTTTATGAAAGAAAGTCAATAATTAGTATTTTCAAAATGAAAATTATCTTTTTGTAACCATAATTTTACACAATAAACATTGAAGAGTTTATTTTATATACAGCATGTTATATTATATATATATGACTGTTATTTCAAATTATAAGAAAAGACAAATGAGAAAAGACAAATGAATCAGACCAAAAAATATAGTCGACTATGTCTACTACGTCCTTATTTAGAACAGAGAAGTGCTTCTCCTATCGCTGGATGATTTTTGCAGGGACCAAGAAACCCTAATTCCTCTTAAAAACTGCTTTAATGAAAAAGAACTAGTAGCAATCAGAGTCTATATGTACCTCCAGTTTTCTCCATTTCTGAAACTTCAGCTTATCTATAGTTAAGTAATAACAAAAACCATTAACCTGTGATTGACTCCTAATACCATTTTTATCTAAAACACTACACTGAAAAACAAAGACTTGACTTTATAACTTAAAACTCAGATCAGAGTTGTAGTTAACCTAAGCAAATAAATTACATTGCACAGTTTGCAGAACAGGAGCATGTGGGTTCAAAGCCCAACTTTGTTGCTCACTATCATGTGTACCCTTGGACAATTTGCTTAACCACTCTGTGCTTTAGTCTCCATACCTATAAAATGGATAAGATAATATCTATAGGTTTTATAACATGAGATTGATGTAATATTAAATGAATTAAAGCATGTAGAGTACTTAGAACAGTGACTGGAATAAGGTAAGCATTCAATAAATGATACTACGCTTATTACACTTTTCCACAATATTATTTATTCTATGATAGTCTTAGATGAGTAATTCAATTCAATTTCTTTCTACTCTATCAAAATACTCACATTGTTTTCCCATTAAAATTTTCCCCCTATATTTCATTTTAGTCTAATTTTAAAAAGATCTGCACACAACAAAGATTTGTACAATATTTACTTAAACAAATGTATGCAAAAATTTTACATGTAGAAAGAACGTATGAAGTATGTCCTATACAAAATTATGCTGCTCAATATCTTTTTTGTTTTTAAATCAAGAACACTCTGTTGAAAATATCTATATAAAAAAAGTTACTGAGCTTTAATACTTTTGAATAATCCAAGTAAAATCATACATATTAGGAAAAATGTAAAAGTTGCATTTTTAAAAGAACTGAAATAAACTACAAGTATATTGGTTAGCCAAATTAAGGGACAGAGTTCTGAAGTCATGCATTTCAATCTTGGCTTAATTAAATTATATCCTTTTACAGTAGGTTTGTCTGGATGATGTTTTCATGATTAACAACCTAAACTTTAAGTGATAGCTTTTATTCTCTTATATCTTAAGAGAATTTTATTATCACCTTTCATATATTTTGCATAACTGGTCAGTACTGGGATTTTCATTCTTTAATTACTAAGACCAGCTACATGTTATGCACCATTCTAAATGCTTGGATACATCACTAGAAAAGAGAAAAATCCTTCCCCACGTGGAGCTTACGTTTTAGTGAGAGAAAACAGAAAATAATAAGCATACTACATGAGCAAATTATACAGTATGTATCTTAGAAGGTGACAAGTGATAATAAAAGGCAGAGCAGGTGGAGAGTGGGACTGTTAGGTTATAATTATAAATAAGGTGGTGAAAGATAGTACTCACTGAGAAGGTAAATCTGAGCAAACTTGAGGTGGCTAAAGGTTAGCCCAGGAATTTGTCATCTTAGTGTTTGTGGGTATCAAAGAAGACACCTATGGTTCTACAAGATATATGTACTGATAATTAGCAATGTGATACCAGAAATATTCAATCCCCTTTGAGGATTTTTTCCAGTGTTAACAAATGAGTACCATATACAAGAGGTCATAGCCCACAAATAGGTAAAATCAAATGACCTTAAATACAATCACACCAAATTCTACAGTCAGTCTTTCAATGGCCTCAGGAAATGTAACAGGGGATAGAGACCAATCTCAGTGTTGGTAATAAAGGCTAGTTTAGATGAAGCTAGTCCAAGAATATTTCAATTCAAAGTTTAAAATGCATTAATCCATATATATTCTAAAGTTCGTACCTTCAGATCCCGGTGAATTATTAGTCTTACACTGATGCAACCTTGCAACAGCTTCACAGGTATCACAGAATATCTGTAACACTTCTGGTACCGTAAAACCCATCTGCAGCTTTTTATTCATCTGATTTACTACCTGCCCAGCTAACCAAAAAAGTAATTTTGAGAGGACATGGTTTTAGTAAATGCAGTCTATCACAAACAAAAATAAAATCAGAAAGTCTTTCATGGTCTCAGGTATTGGAAACTGGCTTTTTCATAATTCTCATGTAAAGATGCTCAGTATACCATAATGTATTCATTTAACGAAATACATTTTTTCACATTTTACATCTGTAAGATGAAGAAAATCTTAAAATAGATGATGGCCTTTCATTTATTTTAACATTTTCACATCTCTGAATTTAGGGTGTACCTTATAAATAAATGACAGCATCACAGATCTGAAAAAAGTTATTCTACAATGTATTAGTTTTTGAGTAAAATTAAAGTTTCTATTATCATGCAATTTATACTCTAAAAGCAGAGATAACACTAAAAAAACACACAAATAAATACATACTGTAATTTTGAATAATAATCTGAGAGAAATCTAAATTTAAATTGGTGAAGGAAGATGGAGAAAAGAAGGTATCAGATAAGGCCTGTCAAAGGAAATGAGATTTATATTGAGAATGAAGGATAAGCAAGAATTAGCCAGAGCTCTGGGACAAGAGCATGCTAGCAATAGCAAGTGGCATGTACAAAGGCCTCAAGTTTGGTAAAGAACTTAATGACTTTGAATAACTTAAAGAAAGCCAATGTGGGTATGATCTAGGAAACAGAGAAGAGAATAAGATGAGACTGACAAGGCAGACAGTAATCAGTACTTATTTTACATTTTAACTTAAGAACCAAAGAATCTTCCTGATCTGACTTTTTTATTTTATTGAAAGAGATAGACAGACAGAGACAGAGAGAAGGGGGAGGGCCCAGAGCAGTCTCCATAGTTGTACATCATTACCTTTCAGTATCATTTCACTCCACAGGTGGGCACGGGGCTGACGCAGGGCAGAAACCAGACTAGGGGCCTACCACATGGAAGGGCCTGGGAAGTTCACCCCAGCAAAAACTAAACTGGGGGCACATCCCCATTCAGCATACGGGTACACATGGCCAGGGATGGGATTCAATTCTTGGACCCTGGGGCTGCAAAGCGAGTGCTATACCTGCTGAGCCATCCCAGCTTCCCCCTGATCTGACCTTTCAAAAGACCTCCTTGATTGGTGGATAAGGAAAGCCCTAGAAACAGACAATTGGGTTAAGAAGCTAATGCTCTAAATCAAGTAATAGATCATGGGCAGAGTAACTTACTAAAAACCAAATATTGATACATGAGTCCTGAGAAGATTATTACGTATGACAACATACTATAATAATTGACAGTCTGATAATAATAATTCTTAATTATTAAGAAATTAACTATCATTATATTTTAAGAACACAAGTAAATAAAGCATTCAGAAAGCATTTTGATAAAAATCAAGTTTGGGAACTTAAAAAAAGGCAAGTTTAGTTTAACTTGAAACTTTCCTTTAACAAGGTTGGATAAATGAATGTTTGCTACTTTACCTGTAAGAAGGTACATAACACACCCAATCCTTTTATTATTACTGTCTAAACAGTGTTCTCATTCATTTTCTGTAATGGTTACTTTTTCCTTACAATTTTAAAGAAGAAAGAACACTAAGTTTTACCTATCAATCTCCAAATTTCAGAAAACTCAGGTCTATTGGGTTATAATTTGTTCTGGGTATCTCATTAAGAATGAGACACCTGACCAGGAAGCAATTTCCTTCAACTATTGTCAGGCACCCTGACTCATTTTAACCAAAAATTAAATAGGATAATAGTGTTCATTCACATTCTTTTTTTTTTTAATTTTATTTATTTATTTATTTTATTTTTGACAGAAAGAGAGAGATACAGAGACAGAGAAAGAACTGAACTGGGGGAGCTCCCAGTTCAGCACATGGGTCCGCACGGGCCGGGGCCGGGATTCAATCCCCAGCGCTGCAAAGTGAGCGCTTAACCCACTGGGTTATTCTTAGCTCACCAGAATGTCGGGCTTCAAAAGCATCAGATTTTAGCCAACTTTTATATAGTGCTGTTAAATCTGTCTTTTCTTCCAAAATTCAGCATTATGCTGACATCTCCTTGGGACTCCCTGAACAATCTCAATAATGTCTTAGACTCTGCACCTCCACAACCCATCACCAGCTTTTTCAGACGGCCCAGAATGCTCTCATCACCCAATTCCCATGCTCAAGCAGCTCATCCAAACTAACCAACTTAACATATAATTACTCTTTTATTTTCAACCTCTGAATGCTTAAATTAAAAAATTCACTCATTTGATCAGGTTCCCAGTATGAAGTGTATGAAAGCCCCAGTTTAGTACCGGTAAGTGGATTGTCTGACAGCTTCTAAATCTAATCTTTGGCATTCAGAATATTTTCTCACAGAAATAATCTGCATTTGATAATTAGGTTCTCAGCTCAACCTGTAGCACTAACAGTACTATAATGCCTAATGTCTCTCTGTTAAAACATTTCTGTGGAAACATTAATTCACGGTTTCAACTTGAGAGGCCAAGGATGCATCTCACCACATCATCAGCACCACAGGCTTTGCCCAGCCTACTTGAGAAAGGGATTCCGCAGATTCAAGTCACTATAAGCAGCAACTCAAATGGGTGGTCTAAATTCAACAGCAGTTCCTAACTTTTCTATGTTCATGTGTCCCTCTGAGAATATAATGAAAGTCATAAGCCCTCTCCTAAGAAAAACACACATAAACTGTCTATGAACTCCAGGGAACAATCCCAACTGCAAGGTGTAGGGTCCGCTGTCCACTATACACCAGTACTACTGTCTCATATATGTGCAATATAATGTGAGCCACATATACAATTCTAATTTCTCTAGTAGCTACATTCAAAAGGTTAAAAACAGTACATTTTAATAATACATTTAAGCCAATAGGTCCAAAATACTATTAATTCAACATGTAACCAACAATATAAAAATATTAATGAGATCTTTTACATTATTTTTTTCATATCAATGTTGGAATACCAAGTGTATTTTAAGCAGTGGCTACATGCTATTAGTAGCTACTGTATCAGACAGTTTTGCTAGGTTATACCCCTTTGGGCTCAGGATCCATGTACAATCTTAAAAATTAATAAAAATCCCACACAGCTATTATTTATGTGGGTTATAGCAATCCATATTTATCATGTCAAAAATTAAAATTAAGAATTTTTTAAAATCACTCATTCATTTAAAATAAACATAATACACATGTCCACATAAGTAACATGATTATGAACACTATATTTTTCAAAACAAAAATTGAGAGAGAAGGGCAATGTTTTACATATTGCAAAAAATGTAAAACGTCAGACTTCTGGATTCTTTTACCTGTTTCTGCAGTAAATCTCCTGTGATATGTTAGTTTGTCTGAATAAATCATATGAGGAAAATCTAGCCTTACACATACATAGTATGTAGAAGAAAAAATGAAGACTATCTTAATAGTCTTTTCAGATAATTATGGATATTATTCTCTATTATAGCTAACATGACATTTAATAATTTATTAAATATTAGTTGCAATATGGCTTCTAAAACCACATCACTAAATTTTTTTGCATTGTTACATTAAAGTCCAATGGTCAATCTTGGATTTTGCCATTTGTAACATCATGCACTTGGAAAACATCAGTTCAGTAAGTGAAAGAGATTTTCTATTACACAATTTTTAAAACAAATAGTATTTGTTAATATTAAGCCTTCAAGTAATGGGAAGCTGTCAAGTTTGCAACGGTAGAAGTTTTCCAAAATTCTAATTTTCTTTTGCAAGCTCATACTGGATCATTAATAACACCTATGAGTTGCTTTCCTTGAAGTGACAGGCTCACTTCATTATTTGAGAAAATTAGTACCAAATACCCGGATCTAAATAAATAATCATAGGTTGTCAGTCACTCTTTCAAACAAAAATGGTACTCCATGAAAAATCAGCTACTTCAGGACACAACTCAATCACCCAAGTTCTTTTCCTCAATTACACTACCACACTTCATTATGTAGCAAGTGCTTTATGTATACTTCCCATTTCTTCACACACACAAAAAATGTGTACTTACAAATGGCTAATAATAAGCACATAAAAAGATGTTTAACATCACTTATCTTTAGAAAAATGCAAATCAAAACTGCATTGATATACCACTTCACATCCATTAAAATGGCTTTTATAAAATTTAAGAAAAGGGATGCTGGAATAGCTCAATAGATTGAGAGCTTGCCTTGCAAATGTGAGGTCCCCAGACCTGGCCCAGACAAACCCATATGCTTGAACTATGACACAACTGCTAACTGCGGGGATGGCAATGAAGGTTCTCTCCTCCCATGCAGGAGGCCCACAGTTCAGTTCCTGCCCCAGATGGCCATACATCCACCTGTATGGAATGAAGCTATGTCACAACTATGATGTACAACTATGGAGACTGCTCTGGGCCCTCCCCTTCTCTCTGTCTCTCTCACGTCTCTCAAACAATAAAATAAATCTTTTTTTTTAATTAAGATAAAAAGAAAACAGCAATTGCTGATGAGGATATACAGAAATTGGAACCTTGTGCATGCTAATGGGAATTGAATGTGGTGCAGCTACTACAAAAAACAGTAGGAAACTTCTTCAAACAATTAAACGTAAGGCATCCAAATTTGGAGTGAAGAATTAAACTGTCACTTTTTGCAGATGACATGATCCTTCATATAGAAAACTCTAAAGAATCCACCAGAAAACTATTACAAATAATAAATGAATACAGTAAAGTTGTAGGATACAAAATCAATGTACAAAAACCCACAGCATTTTAATATACAAACAATGAAACTTCAGGGAAAAAATTGAGAAAAACGATATCTTTTGCAATCAAAACAAAAAGAATAAAATACTTAGGAATAAACTTAAAGAACATGAAGGACTTATACATGGAAAACCGTAGGTCACTATTAAAAGAAATTGAAGAAGATACAAAGAAATGGAAAGATATTCCATGTCCTTGAATTGAACAAATCAACATTGTTAAAATGGCCATACTACCCAATGCAATATACAGATTTAATGCAATTCCCATCAAAATCCCACAGGCATACTTTCGAGAAATAGATTTTTAAAAATCATCAAATTCATATGGAACCACAAAAGACCCCGAATCACCAAAGCAATCCTCAAAAAATAGAATAAGGCTGTAGGCAACACACTCTCTAGCTTCAGTCTATACTACAAAGTATCAATAATCAAAACAGCTTGGTATTGGCAGAAAAACAGACATACAGACCAATGTAACAGAATTGAAAACCCAGAAATAAACCCACAAATATATGGACAGATAATCTTTGACAAAGTAGCAAAAAAATATACAATGCAGAAAAGAAAGTCTCTTCAGTAAATGGTGCTGGGTAAATTGAAAAACCACATGCAAAAGAATAAATCTGGACTGTGAACTGTCACCACATACCAAAATTAACTCAAAGTGGATTAAAGACCCTGAAACAATAAAGTCAATAGAAGAAAGCATCAGTACTAAACTAATAGACCTTGGGTTCAGAGAGCACTTTATGAACTTGACCCAAAGGCAAGGGGAAGTAAAAGCAAAAATAAATGAATGGGACTTTATCAAACTAAAAAGCTTCTGCACTACAAAGGAAACCATCAACAAAGTAAAAAGAAAACAAACTGAATGAGAGAAAATATTTGCAAACATTGCCTCTATTAAGGGGCTAATATCCAAAATATATAAAGAACTCATACAACACAACAACAACAAAAAATCCAATTAAAAAATGGGCAGAAGACCTAAACAGACACTTCTCCCATGAAGACATACAGCCAATAGATACATGAAGAAATGCTCAACATCACTAGCAATTAGGGAAATGCAAATTAAAACCACAAAGAAGATACCTCACACCTGTTAGAATGGCTATAATCAACAAGACAAGGAATAACAAGTGCTGGAGAGGCTGTGGACAAAAAGGAACCCTCATACGCTGCTGGTGGGAATGTAAATTAGCTCAACCACTATGGAAGGCAGTGTGGAGATTCCTCAAAAAATTAGGAATGGAATTGCCATGTGACCCAGCAATCCCTCTTCTGGGCATCTACCCTTAAAACTTGCAAACCTTAATTTGCAAAGATATATGTACCCCAATGCTCATCATAGCGCTGTTTACGGTGCCCAACACATGGAAACAGCCAAAATGTCCTTTGATAGATGACTGGATAAAGAAGTTGTGCTACATTTACACAATGGAATACTACTCAGCAATAAGAAAAGATGAAATACAGCCATTTGAGACAACATGGATGGAACTTGAAACCATCTTACTAAACGAAATAAGTCAGACTGAAAGAATCAAGAAACTTATGACCTCACTTATAGGTGGAATATAAAACTGAAAGTAACAAAGAAACAAAAACTCATGGACATAGTCAATACCGGTAGTTTAGTGGTTACCCTGAGAGTAAAGGGGGAGGTGGGTTGGAGAGTGGGGGGGGGGGGGGTAGTAGTAAGAATGGGGCATCAATATATGGTGATGGAAAGAGAGCTAATTCTGGGTAGTGAGTACATATTGCAATACGTAAATTATGTAACGTAGAACTGTACACCTGGAAACTATGTAATTGTTACCAACCAATGTCACCGAAATAAATTCAACAATTAAATTTAAAAAAACCAAAAACGTAGAGGTATCATGTTTGGGAATACCCCTTCCACCTCAGGCTACTCAGGCACCAATTAATACTTCAGATGCCTACAGAATATTAGAAGTCCCCTAGTCCTTTAAGCCTTCTTGAAGTCCTGACTCCAATCAAAGGTCTGTCTATTAAGTGCACAATAGCCAATTAACAGAAGGAGTGCTAGATTAAAGTGATGGAACATAAATTCTGTCCTCCACAACCAATACTAACAGTATGATTTTGGGTTCATTCCTTATTCAACTTCCTCACAGTTAAATGAGGGAACTTAAATTAGATAACTGTTTCAATTGTGGGACACTTAAGGACACAGTAGCATTTTAAAAT
>PVKE010046073.1:0-12385 GCA_004027555.1 Craseonycteris thonglongyai | reverse complement strand
TGTCTGGGTGGGCGGAGATCACAGTGTCAGGCTGTCAGAATTCTAGGAATTTATGACCTTGGCAAATTCCCAGAATGCATTAAACTATTGCTAGAAAGTTTTGTCTTCTACAATCGCTTCAAAGTCCATGGTACACGGAATTCCACCCCAGACATTGCGAGCGATCGACGATCGACCAAAATTGGCCTCGGGATCGACCGGTCGACCGCGATCGACTTGTTGGCCACACCTGATGTAGGGGATAAAGTAAACACCTGCAGCTCTCTCATCTCTATTTAAAGCGAGTCTTACCTAGCAGGGTGGTGGTGGTGGTGTGCACGGGGGTGGTGAATGGAGGTTACTATGTTCTCTGTGATTCTATAGTTACGTTTTCTTAGGTTCTTATTTGGCTTTCCCATAGTCCTTCTCTTCCTCCTTTCTCACCTGTTCAAAACGTTGCAAATATTTTGGTATCTAGCAGGTGGATTCCTTTCACCTGGTTTGAGCACTAATAGATTTTTCTTCTCCTGTATCCTCTTTCTCACCTTTTCAATGAGAATTTCCTAACTGACATGCCTAATACCACTGCCTGGAACAGTGATGTTGAGAGATGTAGGGAATATACAGTAACCATAAACATTTACAGCTGATAAGAGCTAAGTATTTTTTACTTAGAATTTATTATAGTTCTATAGTAAAATATATTTCATATTTTAGTGAAATTTATTAAGGCGTATCAACTGATGCCAAAATTCCTCTTTATAATAATTTATTTTCGTAGTTATATCTTTATAGCAATGTATGTAAAATGTTGAAATTTAGAAAATTAATAGTTATTCAAATAAAGAGACATTTGGTTAGACTAAAATTAATGTTTTTCTTTCTTTCATTCTTTTTTGTTCTGATATACATTTTAAAAATAGCATTGTCGTCTTTAAATTTCATTTTGGCCATCATAAAGTTGGTTTAAAGATTTCCATTGCAATCTTTTAAATATTCTTCACATTCAGGTGATTTTGCTTATACTATTAACAGAAAGAAATACATATACAAGGGCTGTCTGGAAAAAAATCCAGCTAGAAGCACCTGTATTCTTCACATTACATGGCTGGATACTTTCTGGACTGTGTGTGTGTATATATGTATATAATATATATCTTAAGTTGCAATTTTAGAAAATAAACTTTTGAATAAATTAACTAATATCTAAATCTATACTAAATGCTTCAGTTTTTGGAAAATATGTTTTATTTCCACTACAAATTCATAAGCCAGTTCCTCTTTTTCAATTCCATTGAGCAATGTACTTATTACGGAATGTTTTAGTAGCTCATCTCTAAGATTTTAACTGCATCTCAAATAATAAAGAATGGCTAGTGAGAAATAATTTACATAGCAGGCATATTTTAAAGAAGGTGTGGTCACTATGAAGTGTAAGTAAAATGATTACAAGAGGAATGAAAACACATCTTACTGAAAAAGAAAGAGACTTTGTAGAGTATAGCTCACACTACTGTGTAATCACTCGTGTCCCTGCCATAGCAAATACACTGAGTACCATTCCACACAAAGTTTAGTAAGACTACAGCCATTGTAAATGATGCATAGTAATAATGAAACCTGTCCTAATTATTTTATGGTGTATTTGAATTAACCAGATGTAATTTTGAAATGTATTTATTGTCAATGGATTTTACTACTGCTATATTTACTCATTGTAATTGATGCATAGTATTTCAGTGATGTAATCATTTTTCCTATGACTTTTTTTCTACAATATTTCTTTATTTTTCAAGTTATATGATTCATTTACGCTAGACTATGTAAGATTGACACTACATTTAAACCCATTACTAAGTGACCTTACACATTTGTAAGACACACTCAACATGGAAGAATTGGTTGTATCTTATATTCCGGTATGAAATGTGAGGTATTAAAATTTAAACATGTTTTGGAATGAAATAAAATATTACTATGTTCCACATTATGGCTAAGTTTACTCAAGGAATAATTTTTATCTGATCGACTTGTTGGCCACCCCTGCGATAGCAGATTGCCTCTGAACTCTAACTGTAACTCTTTCCTGAATGTCTAGCCTGCAAGCCTTCCCCATCAGATTTTGGACCCATTGAGCATCCCCAATTGTGTGAGCCAACTCCTTAAACTAAATCTCTTTCTATGTACATACATCCATCTTGGTGGTTCTGTTTTTCTAGAGAACTTGTACTAATACAGCTAGCTAGTGAGTGGGGAAACCAAAGTTCAGACCTAGTTTTGTTGGCTTTTAGAGCTTTACTAAATTTTTATAATTTAATCTAAATTTTTATAAACACTCCATTTTTGCTTACTGAGTATATAATTCAGTTTGTAACTGTATGTTCATATTTACATTTATATATACATGTATACCTGAATACATGTCGATATATTGTTATTGAGTATCTGCGATGTGGTCTTGGTTATATATGTGTATGTATGATTTATGAAGTTTTGGGTTTTGCTATGAAACTCCTTAGTCAAAGAGAATGATGAATCTTGCCCTCAATGTGTAATTAATCTTGTGCAGATTGACTCGTTTCACCATACTTACTATTGCATAATAGTAGTATTTTGCCCCTTTAATATTATTATTGGCTAAATATATCCCTAAAATCTAGGGATTATGCCTAAATTCTACTAATTGAAAAACACTTCCCTAAATTTCTCCCAAATTTTGACTTCATGGAAGATATTTTTAAAATTTTTACTATTGAAATAACCATAATTCTATCTGATTATTGAGTTTTCACTTACTTTTAAGGCTGTGAAGCAGAAATATCTAAGACAAACAAAAAATATAGACAGTTACATGAAGCAATAGCAAAATACTATGGAAAACTCTGGAATACTGTTTTTAAAGGCCCTCTAAAATTGCCCAAATAAAGAGAATTTCTAGGAATATTACCCATAGCTAGTTATATATCTTATTAGCTAGTTTTGTAGCTGTTTATTTGTCAATTTCTGTCTGTCTTTGGTATATAATGACCCTAATTGTTATATCAGTTTCCACTTAGATTTATACTGGCCATACAATTTAGGTGAGACATAGTGGTCAGAACTAGGGTGTATGAACATAGCTGTGAGTGTGTGTGTGTGTGTGTGTGTGTGTGTGTGTGTAGGGGAGTGGTGGTGTACATCTTTTATATGCCAGACACTGTCTTATGAACCCTATATTTGCCACCTTAATTACCTAATCACAATTTTGTGAGCTAGAAATTACCATCCACATTTTATAGAGGAGAAACTTGAAGTTCAAAGAGTTTGGTCCAACATCAAACATCTAGTATATGGTGCAGGAGAATACAAACCTGTGTCTATTTAATTCTAAAATTCAATTTTCCAATTATGCCATGATAAAGATATCAATGCCACTAAAAATATGCCAAAAAATACCTTTCTTGCTCATATTTTTCAGGATGACCTTTGGAATAAACAATCTACCACCTACAAAGATGTCCTTTCCATTTTGATTGTAAGTACTAGTTCAGCACTGTTTCTTTTATATCTAGACTCTGAGGAATCTTTGAGTGAAAATGGTGTTTCACCTCAAAAAAATCCCTCTGTTAGCCCTCCCTCTCATGAATCTTCTCTCTCTCTTTCTCTTTCATCTCCCCCACATACACTGTTGGCTAGATCCTTCCCATGGGTGTTTAATATGCTCATATCTTTTCCATCTATTTAAAAATAGTTCTCCTTTGACACCACTTTCCCCTCCAGCAGATACTTCCAATTTCTCTGTCATTTTAGTTATCTAATGTTTGCGGGGGGGAAAGTTGCCTTATTCATTTCTTCACATTCTCCATTGAATTGCCCCCTGTGGAAATGCAAATTAAAACCACCATGAGATACCACCTCACACCTGTGAGAATGGATATAATCAACAAAACAAGGAATAACAAGTGTGGAGCAGCTGTGGAAAAAAAAGGACTCAAACACCCCTAGTGGGAATGTAAATTGGTACAACCACTATGGAAGGGAGTATGGAAGGTCCTCAAAAATTAAGAATAGCATTACTATATGACCCAGAAATCCTTCTTCTGGGTATCTACCCCAAAACCTTGAAAACCTTAGTTCATAAAGATATGTGTACTCCAATGTTCATCGCAGCACTGTTCATGGTGGCCAAATCATGGAAACTAAAGTGTGACAATATGGATGGACCTTGAAACCATCATGTTAAGCAAAATAAATCAGACTAAACAAATCAAGAACCATATGATTTGGTAGAATATAAAACTGAAAGTAACAAATAAAGACTTGTGGACACAGTCAATAGTTTAGTGGTTACATAAGGGTAATGGGGGAGGAGGGTAGGTTTGTAGGGAGGGGACATCAAATACATGGTGAGGGAAAGAGAACTGACTGGGTGGTGAGCGCATAATGCAATACATAGACAATGTAATATTGAATTGTACACCTGGAACCTATGTAATTTTTACCAACCAATGTCATCCCAATAAATTTAGCAATTTAAAAAGAAAAAAAAAATGTCTCCTGTAAGATCATCAATAACCTTTTCAACAAATCTAATAGAACTGTTTTTATGCCTTTTCTTTTTTGAACTTTCTGCAGAATTTACATTGTCCATGCAATCTTATTTTTAAAAACTTTTCCATCTTTCAGCTTAAGTTCCTGATTTTTCTTCTATCTCTCTGCAAACATTGCTTTTGTTCAACTACTGGGATTCTTCAAGGACCTCTCTAGACTCTTCTCCTTTTCTACCCTCTTGTAAGGTTGTTTCATCTCTACTATTGACTTCAATTAACATTTGTACACTCATAACGGGAGTAGTAGTCTTGAACTGTGATCATGTAATAGTCATAGTGTCCATATATTATTCAAACTCAGATGAATTTTTCTGATAAATCATTAAAACTAGAAATTAAAAAGAAAACCCTATTTACTATCATTTAAAAGCAAATTGTATTATCTCTTTTAGGGAATATTATTAGAACTATTCCACCAATTAAATTATTACCATAGGTTTTTTATATCTTTACTTATTTTTTGTGCATTTGATCTAACATGGACTAAAAGAGGTAAATTAAAGTTTACTTTTAATAATATATATTTATCTTTACATTTACTGGTGTTTTTTTCACTATGAATGTTGAGCCAAGTTATTTTGTGGTTATCTGTTCATATTCATACCTGTTTTATATACTCATCAGGAATTGCATCATTTCTGTAATAAGATGACTTTTTTTTTGGTCTGGTTTAACCTCTTATGGCTTCAGTTCAATCTTAAATTGATATTATAATAGCTTCCTCTGTGTATTAGATTTCTGTTGCTTCATAACAATTACCATAAGCGTAGTGGTTTAAAACACCACGATTTATTAGCTCACAGTTCTATGTGTCAGAAGTCTGGAACAGTGTTGCTGGGTCCCTAAGGCTGAAATCACAGTGTAGGACTCAGTTCTTGTCTGGAGGCTCTGGAGAAAAATCTGCTTCCAAGTTTATTCTTGTTAGCATGATTCAGTTCCTTGTGTTTGTAAGACTGAGGTCCTTGTTTCTTTTTGGGCTGTCACTTGGGGGCTGCTCACAGCTCTTAGGGACTGCCATGTGGCCCCTTCATTTTCAGGCCAGAAGGGGTGCATTAAATTCTTCCAGTACTTCAGATATAAGACTTTTTCTTCCAACAGCTGGAGAAAACTCTCTGCTTTTAAAGAATGTGTGATAACGTTAGGCCCACCTAGGTAATTTTTCCCATTTAAGTCCAACTGTCTCACATGACATAACATAATTTAATCATGGAGTACAATCCATCAGATTCACAGTCTGGGAGATTGTGTGGGGCAAGCAACCAGGGAGGACAAAATCTTGGGAGCTAGCTTAGAATTCTGATTATCATACCCTGCTTTCCTTTTGCATGCATATTTTAATGTATCTATAACCATCCTTATTAGCCTTTCTGCATCAACTTTAAAAATGTTTATTGTAAAAAACAATCAATAGGCTTTTACTTTGTAATCTAAAGTGAAAGATTTTTTTCCTTTAAAATATGAGTTTAGCCCACGTTGATTTATTGATTTATAGATGTGTGGTCTTAATTCAATTAGCATAATTTAGATTCTACTTTCTACTTTTATTGTTCTAATAAAAAAATCACTATTTTATCTTTTTTTATAAAAGATTTATCTTTATTGTTTTTGACACAGAGAGATAGAGACAGACAGAGACAGAGAGAAGGGGGAGGACCCAGAGCAGTCTCCATAGTTGTAAGTCATCAGTTTCCAATACAGTTTCATCTCCAGGTGGGCACTGGGCTGAGCAGGGCAGGAATCAGGCCTGGGGCATCCTGCAAGGGAGGCACGCCCCCACAAGCCAAGGGCTTCCCACATGGGAACTGAACTGGGAGCACACCCCAGTTCAGCATATGCATCCACACAGGCCTCAGCCGGATACATCCCCTAACCCCTGGGGGTGCTGCGCTACTAGCACTCAACTTGCTGAACCATACCTCATCTCCCACTATTTTATCTTTAGCTGTACTTTTCCACATTGATCGGTGTGTATTTCTTTTGATAATTTATAAGCTTTGTATTTAAATTCTTCATGTAACCATAATTACCAGGTCACTTTATGGTTTTATAATTTATTGCTTTTGCCTATGATGTGTAACTTTACCCGATACTTTGCACCTTCTATTTCTTTTTAACAGCAGCTACTTACTCATTTGGATAAGAAGAATTACCAGATTTCCAGTGGTTAATTAACACCATGATATTAAGAGCCAAGAAACTTCATCTTAGTTAGCATCAGTGATATTCACCTTTTATGTTAGTTGTGAAAAAATATTACGTTCTAGAGACATATCAATTTTTAAGCTATATCAGTGGGATATAATTTTGTAAATATTAAGGTCAAAAGGAACATATGTATATAATTCGTTAGAGTTTTCTCTAAGTGTGATCTCCTATCCTTGCTCCCATAAACCCACAGTCTGACTTCCTTTCAGGGAACAACCTAAGGAAATCAGGATTATGAACAATCTTTTTAAACAAAAATTCTTTATTGACAAAATATAGCTCACAATCAGAATTTTACTCTTGAAAACTATCTTTGATTATCTGTAATTTAATTATTATTTAATAATAATTATTTGATACTAATAATGCCATCATTATCATTTTTTTATATTTTATAGATGAAGAATTTGTGGCCCAGGTAGGGTAAATGGCCTACCTTGGTGACTAAGCTAGACTAAAACTCTTATTTCTTTAAGACATATGTTGCCTTCCTTATGAAAAGAGCCCTAAAAAATTTCAAAATCAGAAATATTACTTGAACCACTGAGAATGTGAATAACAAACTTTTATTCTGTAACCTGATCATTTTTCACTATGTTCCCTTTGTAGTAGAGTTTTCTAAGGTACCTGTTTGGGTGTGTTCATGCAAGGCTATTATGTGTAACAGCTAATTGAACACTAGTGGAAGTTTTTCTTGTGTGATTTTAAGTATTTTAAGGTCTTATGAACTTGGGCATCCCAGAAATTCTCTGTTTCTGTGCTTGATGCAAAACCCCTACATTCAGTTCTTATTTTAGTTTTCTGTGCTTGATGTAAAACCCCTACATTCAGTTCTTTACCGTAGGACTGCTCTTTCTGTGTGGTTTCCTCTTTATAAAAGCTATCCATCTTTTTCTTTTTATCTTCCAAGTGACAACACAACTGAGGTGCCAAGGCTCTTCCTTTTATATTTATTATTGTTCTAAGCTGCATGTTAATATCATCCTCCAAAAAGTCAAACTTTATTTTCATTGCTATAGTAATCAATGTTTCCAAAGATTTCAACAATTTCCTTCTGGCTTCATCCTATTTCTTTCTTTTTTATTTTATTTTATTTTATTTTTTTGGGGGGTAGTGACATTGGTTGGCCACAACTACATAGTTTCCACATCCTAATTCTAAAAAGGATTTATTCTTTTACAGTGACTTCCTTTGATACCTAATCATAGTTCCTTTCTTTTTTCTATTAATTTTAATTTTATTTATTTTTATTATTTTTTAATTGTTAAATTTATTGGAGTGACATTGGCTGGTAAAAATTACATGGTTTCTTAATAGTCTGAGTTAGAGTCATGACAGCACAGATAAAGATTATAGATTTTCTTCTTTTGTACTCTTCCTTCTTTACTTATACAGATAAAGCAATATCATGAGTGCATTGGTGAAAATGTATGGGAAGTAAGACTGACATTTAAATTGATCATTATTATTAAGTTTTTACTATGGTAGAATGTTATTGCATATTTTGGTATATCATGTTTTAGGCCTGTTTCCACATGGATCTGCCCGTTGTAAGTTTGGTACATCAGAATAAACATGGATTTTGGGAATAAATTTTAAGTTTGTCATATACTAGCTGTGTAAGCTTGGATGACGCACTTAACTAATTGAGGTCACAATTTCATTAATTACAAAAATGTTGATAATACATTTTTGTTTCACAGTTGTATTAAAGAATTTAATGTATATGTGATATAATGATATAAGGATATAGAAGAAAATCTAACATATTGCAGGACTCAGCAAGTATTAATTCATTTTCTTTTTTTTTTAAGATTTTATTTATTTATTTATTTAAATTGTTAAATTTATTGGGGTGACACTGATTGCTATCAATTACATTGTTTCTAGGTGTACAATTCTACACTACATTGTCTATACATCTCATTATGTGCTCACCACCCAGAATCAGTTCACTTTCCATCACCATATATTTGATTCCTCCTCCCTACTCCCCCACCCCCACCCAGCTGTCCCACCCACCTCTCCCCTTACCCTCAGGTAACCACTCATTTTCTTCTTAATCTCTACTGCTGCCTTTAATTTCAAGAGTTATGACTCCTGGTCCAATATGGCCAACTCACCTAAAAGCCTTCTAGTGAAGCTCTTGTAGTTTTCTTTTACACTTGCAGGTGGAAGATATTGTAGTCAAATTATATGCTTGGAAATTAATGTGTCCATATTATTTCCGATTTCTTTCTTTTTCAATTGAATTATTATGGTCTTTCGGATTCATTTAGTCATTGTGTTAAATGTACCATGGTAAAAGAATCCAGGGATAGTAGGAAAGCTCTCTAGTGAAGTTAGAAGATGGGCAGTTTTGTTTGTGTTAAAAAAATGAGCAAGAAAATTTTGCATAATGCCTTTTGGAGCAGTCTTCTTCCTCATAATTGCCTGAGATATTTCAAGGTGCTTTGCTATAAATCTGAAGCCTTAAAAACATTGTTTTACAGTCTGGCCCACTAAGAGTAATGGCCTCTCATGTTCCTTGTTTTTCTGGGTGATTAAGGGTTTCCTGACTGGCCCCAGGCCATCTGCCCTAACTTTTTCCCCTCAAGGATGTAGAACTAAATTGTAAAAAAATAATCTTGTACTCTGAGAAATTTTTCTAGCCCCAGAAGATAGAAACTGTTTTGCTGCATGTGCTCAAATGTTGCATGAAAACATTTCACTTCTTACTGATGGTATAAAGCAGTGCCATCATTTCTGCTTCTTTAACTAAATTAGGTGTAAATTTTTTCAAGGAGGCCAAAGTTCTTTGCTGGGTCCCTGTGAGGATAATTTCACAAATGCACAGCAGGTTCCTCCAACCAGAAATTTGGGGCAGGTAGAAGAAAACAAGAAGAAGAGAGCAGTGACCTAGGGCCAGTGCTCACCCCATCCACAGGGGGTTTCCAGCCTGTGAGTGATTTTTAACCAAACTGACATAAATCAGGTTGTGCAGAACAATGAAATTCAGATCACTGTGCTGGAGACGCCTGGCTAGTGTTACACATCCCTCATTAGGAGGGATTGAGAGTTGAACATTTTTGAGCTGGGGAGTTGAACGTTTAGCTATATCAAAATAACAGTGTGGAAGCAAAGAAGAGGCTTGAACAATGGGGTGTCCCCATAATAACCCAACCTCTACAAACAGGTTATGGGAAGCGTCTTGAACCCTCATCCTTCGAAATTATTTAGTTGTGAACCGAACTCAATGGAATCAAGAAGAATTAGGTGCGTGATTGCCATGGTTTAAAGCTTCTGGGCAACAGTTGCCTTATTCTTTCTCAGCCTGAACATTCTGCCAAAGTGGCCTACACTCCCAAGCCCCATTAAAACTAAGTTCATAATATTTTGTTCAGCAAAGCAAACTTTTAATAAAAGTAAAAGGCAACTTACTGAATGGGAGGAAGTATTTACAAATAACATATCTGATAAAGGGTTAAAGTGTGATAAAAGTATTTGTTAGTGTTCAGAAACATTTTATTTAAACCACATTATTTATTATGTATAGCCATTATCATTTTATAAAAATTAGGTATAAAAACTGAGTGTTAAAACCTAAAATTGGATGTACTAGGCAAAAATATAAACCTTTATAAACCAAACAAAAATTTTAAATATTGCAAAGAATCATATCACAAGGAGAAAAATAAAAGGTAAATACAACATAGTGAACGAAGTAATTATACTATAAATTATAATAAATTTGGCTTACCCCAATACATTTAATAAAAAAAAACCCAGATTTGGTTTAAAACATATCTGCCATATTAGAAAATATGAATGGGTATAAATCACTCATTAAAATAGATGTTCAAATTGCCTGATAAATTAAAATATAACTCTATGCTGTATGGAGAAGACTTAAAACATATACATAGAAATTTAAAAAGCCTAAAAATAAAAGTATGGAAAAAGATATGCAAAATACTTAAAAACAATAAAAAATCAGAAGGTTAGATCTTGATATCAGATAAAGTAGAATTGAACAAAACTATACGTGCTCTTGCTCTTATAGCACTTACCTCTCCTACTTCTAGAAAGTTACTCTGAAGATGGACTTTCAACTATATGAAATTATAAATACACAGTTATTTATTAAAGCATTGTCTGTAATTGCAAGTAATCATAAATGCCTAAATAAGGAAATTGTTTTAAAAATGCTAGGTGCGTATTCACAATAAAATACTGTGCAGCTGTAAAACAGAATGAAGAGCTGTATGACCTGATAGAAAGTAATTTCTAGGATATATTATTTTGAAACAAAGTACAAAGTAGTAAGCTACCTATTTTGTAAGAAATATGGGATTATAAGGAAACAACTATGTATCTGCTTTCTTTTTTTCAAAAAGAGGAATTGGGTGGAAGGGATACAAAAGGGAGGACAGTTTTCTGAGTATACCTTTCTGTACAGTTTGGCATTTGGAAGCATATTAATATTCTACACATTTAAAAATAAATTTAAATTAATAGGGTAAGAAGTAAAATTAAAACTGGTTGCAAATAATATTTCAAATAAATAACATAACCATATCCAAGGGGGAAAAAGAATTAATACAAATAATTCTAATATAGTACATTGATTCCATATACTCAAACTCTTTTAGTAGGTTTGTTTTTTCTAGTAGTAAGAATGTAGGAATTCTGAAACTATTTGTTGTTAATATATTAGGATTAGGTACATGAGTGTGTTGCTGGGGAGCCAGGGCTCTCACTGAGGAGAAAGGAAGACACAGATATGGAACAAGGCTGGTAAGTAGGAATCTTGTGAGATTGAACTGGAATTGGTGGTATTAGAATGATCTCATGGTTTCTAATATATAACTTTTTCAAAACTATCAATGTCATAAATGACAAAGAAAGGCTGAGATACTTTTCCAGATTAAAGGATACTAAAGGAATGTGGCATGTCAACGCAATACATTACTTTAGATTGGATCAGGGACTGAAAGTGAAAAAAAAAATTATAAAGAACGTATGACCCACGTGACACAGTAAGTCCCCTTCTGAGTATTTATCTGAATAAATTCAAAACATTAATTTAAAAAGATATATGCACTTCTCTGTTCATTGTGACATCATTTACAATATCCAAGATTTGGAAGAAACCTAAGTGCCCATCAACGGGTGAATGAATAAAGAAGATGTGATATATATACAATGGAATATTATTCAACCATAAAAAAGAATAAAATCTTGCAATTTGCAACAACATGAATAGGCTGGTCTAGAAGGCATTATGCTCAGTGAAATAAGTTAGACAGCGAAAGACAAATACCATATGACTTCACTTATATGTGGAATCTAAAAAAACAAAATAAATGAACAAACAAAACATAAACACGTAGATACAGAAAACATTTTGTTGGTTGCCAGATGGGAGAGGGGTAGGGATAATGAGTGAAAAAGGGGAAAGGATTAAATAGTATAAATTGCCAGTTATAAAAACAGGGGATATAAAGTACAGCATAGGAAATATCATCAATAATATTGTAATTATATTATATAGTATCAAATTGGTATTAGACTTATCAGGTTATCCTTTGTAATTTATATAAATGTCTAATCAGGAATGCTGGGTTGGCTCA